>MJUU01036828.1:14939-39139 GCA_002080025.1 Modiolus philippinarum | reverse complement strand
AAACGGGTATTGCGTGATTTCAAAATTGACGACTTCAAAGCCAAACCACCTGATTGTTCTTGCTCCACTTCCCCATTCAATTACAGTCCGGCTGGACACGTGATAACCGGTGACCTTGATATTATAGACAATATCAAACTACGAGAGGTTTTTTTTTTCAAGAATTCCCAAATTCCGTGAACCCCAGCATATAAACTAGAAGTACAACTTCAAACTTTTGATGGATGCAGTTGAGGACTATAGTATATTTGAAGATCCCCCCGTTAGAAAAGCGATGGACAACCTACACGAAAATTACGTCATTGTCCCTGCGGACAAAGCTTCTAACAACATACTGTTCGTGTGTAAGAAGCACTATCTTGACTGTTTGGTTAAGGAGATGGGAATTGATAGTTCATCAGGAAACCCAACTTGTACTCCCATAACACTATCAAGGGAGGAGATTATTGAAAATCACAACCCAGTTTTAACATCCTTTGGCATCAAAGCGGGTGATGAAAACAATCAGCTTCCCTACATCTACTGGGTCCCTAAACTTCACAAGAACCCATACAAACAGAGATTCATCGCGGGGTCTTTCAGATGCACCACCAAGCCACTTCCTAAGCTCCTTACTACTTTATTGACCGCAGTCAGAGATGGCCTGAAAAGTTACTGTGATAAAGTCTACTCCACGAGCGGCGTCAATCAGATGTGGATTCTAAAAAATTCGAAAGATCTTTTTGAACAGCTATCCTCTAGCAGTCTTACCCATTGCCACAGCATACAAACTTTTGATTTTTCTTCTCTTTATACTATCCTGCCACACAATAAATTGAAAACAATAATTTCTGATTTGATACATCAATGTTTCTGCACTAAAAACGGAGAACGCAGATACACTTACTTAGAAGTCGGGAAAGACAAAACATATTTTGGAAAGAACCACACTGAGTCAAACAAGAAGTACACGGAGAATGACGTAATCAAGATGTTGGAATTTTTAATAGATAATATTTTTGTCGAATTTGGAGGTCGTGTTTTTCAACAGACAATCGGGATTCCCATGGGAACTAACTGCGCGCCGCTTTTAGCTGATGTCTTTCATTTCGTATGAGGCCAAGTTTTTACAAGGGCTAACACAGAAAAAACAAAAAAAACATTAAGCCCACCCCCTTAACTCAGCTTCCGCTACATAGACGATGTACTTTCTCTTAATAATCCAAAATTCAAGGAATATTTACACCAGATCTATCCCAATGAGCTTGAAATTAAAGAGACTACTGACACATATACTTCAGATTCGTACTTAGATCTGTTTATATACATTGATGAAGATGGACGTTTGAAATCTAAGCTATATGACAAACGTGATGATTTTAATTCCCAATTGTGAATTTTCCCTTTCTGAGCAGCAATATACCTACCTCTCCAGCCTATGGTGTGAACATTTCACAGTTGATTCGTTACTGTCGCGCATGTAGTTTACACAGCGATCTTTTGAATAGAGCAAAAGCACTGTCCCAAAAGTTGCTTAGTCAGGAATTTGTTCAGCTTTTGTTGCTTTCATCCCTTCAGAAATTTTATGGCCGTCGCCATGATATCATTGACAGAGATGACGTGTCTGTGTCCCAAATGAAAACGGACATTTTCAGCTAGATTTCACGTTTTCGCGGATTTGACATAACCGGTTTTGACTCAACCCTCGATTGACTCACTGATAGTGTGACGGGTGCCGCTAGCGGAGCAGGACATGCTTACCCTTCCGGAGCACCTGATGTCACTCCCGGTTTTCATGGGAGTTCACACTATGAATGCCTTAGTTTTTAATGACGTCTTTTTATTTCCGTGCTTGTAGCTGTCTCACGGCCTTGTTTTGTCTTTGTTTTTCTCTGTTGCCGTTTTTGCCATGTCTTCAGATTTCGATTTTTGTAGTCTTCGCTTCCCTTGTTCCTTCGGTATTCTACTGCCGTTGTTTTAGTTCATTCAGACATTTTCATTATGCCATTTTCCTTTGCAACAACTAGAATACAAAAAGCATCAGTTGAACCAATAAAAGTGAATCGTATTGTCATCTCAAGACGACAAAAACTAAACACCTGTAATTGTTTACTCGGTAAGGACTGGCATGTTTTGCCATATCGTCAATTTAGTACAAAAGTCAGTCGTGGTGGATTTGACTTGCGTAACTGTAACGTACAAACTCTACTGGTCATACGACTGTCACCATTAGTGAGTGCGACAAACATAGGTACCAGGCTCAGACCCCATATAGATAACTAAATACCGAAGTTACTTTGAATTTAAATTCTGCATATGCGCATTTCGACAACCTATGTCTCTTCAGTGCAGATAAAATCTAAACGTTTGGAAGACCATCAACTCAAATGTGTTTAAAAACTGATAGAGAACAAATAACCAATATGATCTAAATGAAAAGTCAAAATCAGATAAGGACAGAGCTTTGCATGAGGGAGATACTCCTTAGTTTTCAACAAAATTTCCAAAAATTTAGATAATGTAAGGTTTCAAATAGAATCGGCTTTCGGGTCAGCACAGAAGTACTGACTACTGGGCTGGTGAATACCTTCGGGGACTAGCAGTCCACCTGCAGTGGCATCGATCCAGTGGTAACAAATAACTAAATACCGAAGTATATTAGGTATAATATAGAAAGATATAACCAACAGCCAGTGTGACAACTAATGAAAGTATCACATCCGCTTGTCTAAGGGCAAGTAAAACCAGTAGTCAGTGTGGCAATCAATCAGGATTTTTAGGGGGTCCCAACATCCCATATCCCAGTAAGCCTGGACTAAAATATCCCTTTGAAAGTTGAAGAAATCACAATATTGGTTTAAATATCCCATATCCCTTAATCAAAATATCCCATATCCTTGTCACTTTGTCTCAAATATCCCATATCCCATTACTAATCAAAGTACAGAGTACTGTTATTCGGTTTTCCCTGTTTAGTCGAAAAAAGAATGTTATACTCTATTGTCAGCTAAATAAAAGGTATCAAATATTCAAAGAAAATACACAGAGAGAGAGAGAGAGGGGAAAAGGGGGTGCAATTTTGATGACGAACAGTGCATATACAATGCGTATTGAACTGAACTACTATGATTTGTCATCACACCTGGGAGTCTTTAAAACTGCAAAATATTTTCCACCAAAATCCATACAATATATTCAAATGACGTTCTTGATAAACGTCTGGTCTGGTTAACTGATGATTGCTCAAAACAACTATGCTTACGAAATGACACGTGAAACAACGTTAGTTCATACGCGTTAAACACATTTTTTAATCATTTCAGTATTTCTAATATATTTTTGTTTCAAATCGAAAGTATCACGGATAACGAGGCCAGGAAGATTTGAAATACGAGTTTTTTTGTTTGTTTGTTTGTATGTTTGTGTTTTTTTTGCCAGGAAGATTTGAAATACGAGGTTTTTTCCCCTTCGTATATGCACAAGAAACATCAGTTGTCATACTATTTTCAAGCATTTTGAAATTTCATAATTGAAAAAAGTATGTCGTGAAAATCTCTCCACTCTTCCAAACGGTATAGTTTCTTTAATAGAGTGATGTGGATAGAATTAGTTTCATGACAAGTAGGGTAAGAATATTTATTTTCTATGATATCAAGGTTAAACTATTTATTTACAAAAAGCTCAAGCCCTCGGCCTGAAAATCAAATGGCCGTTCCCGAAAACACCTGGACACTGTTTCACAGGACGCATTTTGTGATTACATAAGTTCTGTGTAATGAACGTTGTACAGGTGATGTTGTCGTGATATTTTACATAACCAAGTTTTGTGTTATATATGTGCATCCGTCCTGTTTACATCATTGATCCTTCCGCAGAAATATATTCCTGTGTTCTTTTCATTCCCGTTTTGCAGGATACTCATATAAATACATTGTCCTCATAAATACGTGAACAATATCACATTAGGAAAGATATCGTTAAGTAAATGAATAATTTTGACGCCAAAAAATCATGTGAAGTTATATTCGTACCCGGGATAATTTCAATTTCGACAGCTATATGAAGTTTTCCTGACGGAAAACCTCATAAAAATCGTAAATATCCCATATCCCAATATACCCTAAACAAAATATTGCATTATTGCAAGTACTAGTATCCAGATTCCTAGACCCTCGTACTCTAGCAAAGTAAAACAAAAAAGTCAGTTTGACAATATGATCGATAGTGTAACGTATGCTTATATGTTGTAATTGTCTTTTGTTGGTCTTTTTGTCGGGCAACGGATGACAGCGTTTGTAAGAAAACTTTGCTAGTTCATTTTATGTTTGTTGATGATCCCACATGCATGACGTAAAAACATGAATGTAGCGTTTCTCGACATCTAGCAATGTATTCCACTCAAACCGATGCTAGGGGCCGTCTTAAACTTACTTTGAGGTGTAAGCAAAGCTCATTGTTGAAGGCCTCATGGTGACTTCAAGATTAGGAACAACAATAAAAGCGTTGTTTCATTGCTTGTTTTACCATGTATTTGCAGAGATTTTGTCTCATGGGCATTTACTTCATATCCCTTCATTTATCATTGTCTTACAGACAAGTGAAACCTGAAGTCTGTATGACATGTTAGTACTACATATCTTGTCTTCCACCCAAAAGTCACCATGGTCAGGATGTCATACATAATGGTCACATATTGACTCGTGTAATGACTAAAACATCCATCTTGGTCAGTATGGCATACATACTTAATATGGTTCCTGCTATTTTAGATATTTATAGGACCAGCTTGCAACCTTGATCAATATGCTTTACAAATATCAAGAAAAATAAAACTACAACGTAACAAAATATAAATGCTGACAGAAAGTTGCCGTTGATGTTACGTCCTATCTGCTTGTAATTGTTTTCAGTTCCAGCAGTCAGTTTGAAATACTATACATTTATCGTTTTTTACATGTGAGCGAAATGGTCATATCAGTACCGCTTTCTCTTACATGGACAATAATATACATGTACTAACTTTTCCGGCTTACAGTTGATTCAATAAGCAAGAGCTATCAGTTTACTTGCCAACCTAAAAAAATCTGTTATGGTGGGCCATGACCCAACATTCAGTTATGTTGTGGCGAAACATACCGAGTAAAGCCAAAATTCACCTTTCAAGAATTCTTTTCCTAAGTTATGTACAATTCATGAAAATACATGAACGGGCAAGACATATTTTGTCATTTTCAGTCGGTTGTTAAAAGGTTTTTGGTAAAATAAATCATTTGTTAACTGTTTTTTGGAACATTTGGTGAGTTCGGTTCGGGTTAAATCACTTTGTCTTACAGTCCTTGTATAAGTTTTGTTTGCTGACTAATCGGCGACGGATTTTATTGATTGATAACTGATTGGTCACTGATCGATGACGGATCCATGAATGACGGATAAATACTATTTTACTGATCTTTATGGATGTTTAAGTATTTTACTGATTGCATCCATTACGTTGTGTCGATCAGTGAATCACGTATGACGGATACGTAAATATTGGCCATTATGACAAACGAATTAACTTAATCTTCATCTTAGAATGTATAGAAGCATTTTGATTAAAGTAGGAATGCTGTATTTTGTTTAAATTTTAATAGATTATTAGTGAATGAGGATACTTTTTAATACTGGTCTGAGTTTTTAACTCAATCTTTAAAATGACAAAAAGAATTTAGCCTTTGAAAATTTGCCTTTATCATATTTATTTCAAGGAGATTAAATGGTTGTAATATATAAATATAATGAATTTTTGCATTTTTGAGGTTTGACAAGTAAAATATTCAGTCTGCTGTACAAACACAACCTTTAAAAAAAAACCCCAAAAATAGTTTTCAGAAAATTTTACTTCATCAAATCCTTTTGAAGGAGTTTTGTCTGTTACAATACACAATGTTAAAGAATTTTAGCATATTTAAGCTAGGACATCATGAGATACGTCCTTGATTTAAGATTAAAAGTTAGATTTCTCATGTGCAGTTAAAACTCTTTTTAAAAACTCTTTTTTAAAATAATTAAATACCCTAGTTACTGTGAATTCATTTCCTGCATATGCGCATTTCGACAACTTATGTCTCTTCAGTGCAGATAAAATCTAAACGTTTTGAAGACCATAAACTCAAAGATGTTCAAAAACTGATAGAGAACAAATGCCCGATATGATCTAAATGTAAAGCCAAAATCAGCTAGGGACAGAGCTTTGCATGAGGGAGATGCTCCTTAGTTTTCAACACAATTTAAAAACGACCAAAACAACTTAGTTTTTAAACAACTTTATTTCAGCATATCATTTTCACGGGGCCTAATCTGCTCGAAAAATATTTTAGGTGATTCCCGAGATAAGTAATTTAATTGTGGGTGATTACCAAAAATATGTAAACAAACCCGCTACAGAAATGACAAGGTGAGAATCTTTCAACTATATCAGTGTTCATATTGCATTATTTACAAAGTGATTATGCCTATTCTATGGCAAATGTAATGGCGATTTTCTCTGTATAAGTTTATTTCAAAATCATTTGTAATTTTTGTGTGAAAGGTGCACAAAACCAAATTGTCCGTAGAATGCACATAGTTATATTTGTTTGATTACTTGATTTAGAAAATACCTTACCTGTGTGCTTTTCGTCGCGGCCATGGATGTCAGACCACGTTACTCAGATTGTTAGAAGACTGGCGTGAAGCCCTAGATAAAAATTATTATGTTGCGGCAGTTCTTATGGATCTTTCAAAGGCTTTTGATTGTTTGCCTCATGAAATTTTATTAGATAAATTATCGGCTTACGGGGTTTCCCCACATTCTGTATCTTTATTAAAATCATATCTTTCTAACAGAAAACAACAAATAAAAGTAAATAATGTTCTGAGTGACTGAGCTGCCATCCAAAAGGGCGTACCTCAAGGTTCGATACTTGGTCCTCTCTTGTTTAACGTGTTTATAAACGACATTTTTTATTTTATTAAACGCAGTTCATTATATAATTGTGCTGATGATAATACTTTATCATTCATAATTCCGGATTTTGATATCCTAATTTCTACTTTGGAAGCCGAGTCTCAAGTGCTGATTGATTGGTTTAAAGAAAATAAAATGCAAGCAAATCCTGATAAATTCCAGGTATTGGCAGTAGGGAAAAAAACTTTTGAAAAAAATCCATCTATTGAAATTCAAAATAATATTCTATCATGTGAGGAAACTGTAAAATTACTGGGAATTGATATTGACTATCAGTTAAAATTTGATCAACATATAAGCAACTTGTGCCGAAAAGCCTCACAACAGCTGAACGTACTAAAAAGATTAGGTTCATATCTAACAAAGTTTAACAAATTAACTTTTTTTCATACCTTCATTCTGAGTAATTTTGGCATGGCATTTTTGTACTGAAAAAAATTCTAGAAAACTTGAAAAAATACAAGAGCGAGCTTTACGTTTTGTTCATGCTCAGCAGAAATTCTGCTGCAAAATGCAAAGGTTCCAACCCTACAGGTAAGGCGTGTAAGGACAATGGCACTTGAGACTTACAAAATTTTTAATAAAACAGCTCCAGTTTGTTTACATAATTTATTGAATATTAAAAATTCTAAATATTCTTTTAGATATAGCAATATCCTGGATGTACCACAGGTAAGGACAACAACATACGGTAAGAAATCTTTTCGTTTTGCTGCAGCTTCCCTTTGGAATAGCTTACCAGACCACTTCAGGAGTGAACATAGCTTCGCACATTTTAGAAGCCTTGTTCAGTCCTGGACTGGTTCTGAGTGTCGTTGCTCTGCGTGTAGATAAAAATTTGTCTTGTGTTTTTCCCAAATTTTGAAATTTTTTCTGACAGCCTTTAGTTTTAATTTTTTAGCATTATCAAATTTTGTCAATTAATTTTAAAGTGTTGTGTCTTTCTCTTATTTTTATATCTTGTTAACTCTGGTAAATTTTATGCAAATTTTTTATCCTCATTAGGTAGGGTTAACTTTTTTAGTGCTTTGCTCTTTTTTCAAATGCTTTTTGCTTTTTATGTTGCTTAATGTGCTTATGTTTTATTTTGTGCTTGAAGTTGCATGCTGCATGTTCTGTTGATTTGTTGATGTACTTGTTTTATATATTCGGTTAAAAGCTCTTAAGAGCTTATGTTTTATGTTATTTTATATGCCGAATTGGAATAAAGTTTTACTTACTTACTTACTTACTTACTTACTTTAAAATAAAAACGATTTTTATATGGAACATTCCTTTCCACCCATATTCTTTTTACGTATTCGCGAATTCACCCACATTTTTTTACGAGCAGATTAGGCCCCGTGATTTTCAATAAGTTTTAGATACGTCCTTGGTTTTGTCATAAGAATGTTATGAATAAGGTTTAAAAGTAAGATTAATAGTCTGCGGTTTAAATTCAACCTTTAAAAATAACCTCAACAATTTAGTTTCTTTAAAATTTTACTTCATCATATCCTTTCGAAGGAGTTTTATATTTAGTTGTGATACACAATTTTAATGAATTTTAGCATATTTAAGGATTGAGAAGTTAGATGTTGAGTCTGCTGTTTAAACACACTATTTTAATTGTTTCATTTCATTAAATGAGATTTATTTAAGACCTTTTTGTACTTGAAATGTTCCACTTACACCCTCTATACAATTATCAGCTGCAGTTTTGCCCTTCAGCAGTTTTGCCCTTCATATGAGTTTATTTTTTCCTTAAAATAACACTTCTGGTTAAAAGCTTCCTTTTCGATGCCACTGCTGGTGGACTGTCAGTTTGCTTGTACATAGGATATGTACAGTATGCATAAAAAATCGGAAGCACATCTAATTTGAACAATCGTTTTTACGTTAGATAACAAATCTTATCAAAAATAATATATGCAGCTTGTTGAACATTTATTTACGAATAGAACAAAAACGGAATGGAAAAAACGCAAATGATTTGACGCATTTATACACGAAAGACTCGAAAATCCTACTTTTCAAACTATAAATATGCTAAACGACATTAACTTTGTAAATCACAAGATACAAAACTCCTTGTAAAGAATACGAAAAAGTAAAATTTACAAAAGAAAAGAAAAAAAAATGATTTGTTTTGTTCATTTGAAACTGCTGACTAAAAATCTTACTTATGCTTAGTTTCATTGCATTTGTGTATCGCAGCTTATAAAACTCCTTCTAAAGGATATGATAAAGTAAGTTTTAACTGAGTTTAAATCGCAGATTACAAATCGAACTTTTCAACCATTAAATATGCATACATTTATTAAAATTTGGTATTGCAATATATAAAACTCCTTCGAAAGGATATGATGGAGTAGAATTAAAAAAAAACTAAATTGATTTGGTCATTTTAATTTTTGAATTTTAAACCGCAGACTTTAAACTTATTTCTTTTTCTAACTTTATTTATGGCTAAATTTAAAAAAAAAATGTATATCGAAACATATAAAGCTCATTTCAAATGATATGTTAAAGTAAAATTTTTAAAGACTGGGTTTAAACTGCAGACTAAAACTCTAACTTTTCAACCCTTGAATATGCTACAATTGATTAAAATTGTGTATCGCAACATATAAAACTCCTTTGAAAGGACATGGAGAAGTAAAATTTTCAAAAAACTAACTTGTTTTGGTCATTTTTTAACATTGAGTTTAAACCGGAGACTAAAAATCATACCATTTTAACCTTTTTGTGGCTAAGTTCATTTTTTTTATATCAAAACATATGAAACTCTTCGAAAAGGTCTGTTAAACTAAAAACTAAAATTTTCAAAAACTAAATTGTTTTGGTCATTTTAAAGGCTGAGTTTAAACCACAGACTAAACATCTAACTTTTTCAATCTATAAATATAAAATAAATTCATTAAAATTGTGTATCGCAACATATAAAGTCCCTTCGAAAGGATATGATGAAGTAAATTAAAAAAAAACCTTAATAGTTTTGGTCATTTTTAACAATTGAGCATACACCGAAGACAAAAAATCTTATTTTTAAGCTTATCTATTGCTAAATTAATTAATTTTTTACATCGAAACATATAATCAATGAAGGGATATAGAGTAAATGTACATGAGACAAAATCTCTACAAATACGTTGTAAAACCAAGCAATGGAACAACGGTTTTATTATTGTTCTTCGTCTTGAATTCAACATGAGTCCTTCAACAATGAGCTTTGATCATATCTCACAGTAAGTTTAAGGATATAAAACTTGTTCGCAATAATATGTTGAAGTGAAATTTTCAAAAAACGCAATTGTTTTCGTTATTTTTAAAAGGTAAGTTTAAAAGGCAGACTAAAAATCTAACTTTTTAACCCTTGAATATGCCTAAATTTATTGAAAAAATGTATCGCAACATACAAAACTTATTTGAAATGATATATTGAAGTCAAATTTTCGAAAAACTGAATTGTTTATGAAATAAAGAGTGCTGTGCAGCAGTTCGTGTAAGCATAAATAAACAAACGAGTTAAAATTCTTGTCCAACTGCGATAAAAGGTAAAACAAAAATATATACACATATCAAAACATAAAAGATTAAAAAAACAAGCAGACAGACGTAGGGATCCCTACGTCTGTCTGCTTGTTTTTTAATCTTTTATGTTTTGCTATGTGTATATATTTTTTGTTTTACCTTTTATCGCAGTTCGACAAGAATTTTAACTCGTTTTTTTATGAATTGTTTATGACATTTTTAAAAAGAGAATTCTTAGCATGATATTTTTTATTGCATTCCTCATGTGTGCTTTCTATATGCTAGTATGTTGGCATATGGTAATTTATTTTTATGTTCTGAATATGTTCTATATAAGGTTTAAAAAAGCTCTCTTCAGAGCTTTGGTTTTTGTTAAGATTAATATATCGAATTCAAAGAAATATTTCTGATCCTCCCAAGGAAAAAAAAAGAAACGGAAGAAAAACTGGTTGAAAAACTGGTTGAAAAAACTGAACATATTTTCTGTTTACAATTAATATATCTTCGATACCGAAATCTGTGAAAATTAATATGTTTGGTTTACGGTGAAAGTCAATAGGAGATCTAAATGTTTGTTTTACGGAGTAAAACTATATGTTTATTTGGTTCAATCTATAAATTTAATTAGACAGGACCAATACATTTTTTAATAAATATATTTGATTGTTTTTACCTTTTTTATTTAATTGAATGAATTCAGCCAAAATCTGATACACGGAGAAAGCCAGTGGCTCTTTTTAGAAGATGGCCTTTATGCTATTTTTAATGACTGTGGAATACTTGAAATGAACATCAGGAAAGGTCTCTGGAGATATACTTTAATCATTGTAAAATAAATATACCTGAGGTGGAAGAGTTAATACAATGACGGTCAATAAAAAAGTTGTGTCCACAGAGAACTTGTGCAATATTTACAATGAAATATAGTGCATGGGTATTTTGAAAATCTTTCGGGAACAACAAGATAGCTAAAGGTTGAGAAAAAAAGGTCGTAAAAGCGAGTGACATTTTATTTTTATCATACTTTAAATTCAATCAACACAATTTTCCGTTTTAGTATTTGCTGTTACAAAAAACTCAAGATCATAAAAAGATGAAAGTTTTGTAAAGTTTTAATGAATGGCATTTTAAGGTAAATTAACTTTCGTCAACAGAAAGGCAAAATAAGAATCGTTTTAGAATAACTGCTTTAACTAATTTGAATCCTAAAAACTAAATTATGAGTCCTAAAAGAAACACCACTTATCACGAAAAAAAGTCCGTATATTTAATATTTGTATTATTGATCAAGGCAGTAAATGTGAAAGTACAAATGTCTACAAAACGAGACCAAATGCAATGCCTAAAAAGGGACAACAATATACAATCCGTACCTGCATCTTACTGGGATCATCATACAGAGTCCCTGCACGTTGTACAGCTTTTTACCAGCCTCGATGGACAAAGCACTATGGGTGTCACGATTTTTATGAAACGCATGAACACCGAGATTTCGTTGAAATTTATAGACAAGTGTCAAGTAAACAGAAAAAAACTATTACCATGAAATTTATAACAGAATACTAACCAAAATAAGACATTCAAGTTTTAACTCTAGAATGATGCACCCCGAAATAATACAAGACTGTCTGATGGGTAATCGATTTTCATAGTTTTTACCTTTTTATTTTTTGGCGGGGGTCAAATCTTTAACTTTTTAATTTATTTTTGGTATTCGTTCTTTGATACTTCTTTTCAATTCAACATACTACAGCCTTGAAATAATAAGATAAGAAGATAAAGGAGAATAATTTGCATACAAGCTGACTAAAATGTTGTTTTCATAGTCAGGAGGACAAATTACCACTATAGTTAACAATATGTGACGACAAAAAATGCACATATCTTGCATCAACAGCAGCAATAGAATATTCTAAATTCGGAAATAAATATTGTGATCGGTCATTTGGAGCGCTTTTAAATATATTCCCGTTCTAACATTTGTAAATGATTCTGATAGGATTATTTGTTGCAACACCCGATAAATTATTTGTATAAATAAAAATATGACAATAATTTCTTAATAAACAACTACTGATAAAACATAATAAAGTTGTTTTTAAACCTTACCCCTCCACCTCCACCGATGCCACCGGCCTTGACAACACTTGTCCAGTTTCGTGGAGTTAACTTTTCTTTCGGGATAGGCTGTGGATTACTATTACTTTCAATTGGCTTTATAATTTCCTGAGTCTTTCTTGAACTAACAGTTATGGTACATCCCATTGGAGAACATATTTTCCTAAGGCATTTTCTAGGCACACCAAATCTTGTTTAATACGAACATTTAATTTCTATTTAAACACGTCAATGTCAGAAAAAAATGATGTTCGTTTAAAACTTTTCCAGAATCACCAATATTAAACACAAGAACAATAAATTTCCAGAGTCATTTAGTGTATATACTATTTAGAAAGTCAAACAAATTATGCTCTTTGGAAGTGAAAAAAAATAACAGCAACGTTCATTTTAGAATAAAAGTATACACTGAAATAACAAGATATTCTGTACTGAAATCAACATCATCAACACCACGTGGTTGTACCTCTGTCACTAATAAAAATTACAAATCAATATTATTTTTACCTGTAATATTACAAAAATGTCTGAATGTCCCTAGTTATCGCCCTTGACAATACAGGAATCGCGGTAAAGGCGTTTAATGTAGAAAACGAGCAATACAAAATCAAATTGATCGATTGGAAACGGATCTTGTTCCAATGAAATCTTGCTTTTTGGGTTGAAAATCGATGTTATATTGAATTTACAGAAGTAAAACACATCGGAACTATTAAACGGCGATTGGGTTTTCCATAATCTTATCAATAATAAATGAAATGGTTGACGTAAGAATATTAAATGGCATCATACATCAGTTTGACATGCCATTGAGACTTATTGAATTCTAAATTATTGTTGATTATTTCGATCTATATTATTTACACAAATGATATAATAATTCATGGTGGAGTAAACGGTAGACAAACGCTAGACAATAGATTATTAAAGCTTAGGTTTTCAACGCTTCATTAACAAATAAAAAAAATGTAAAAAATCTTCGAATGATAGTTTTTGCTACCAGCTTTTGTTATTTGATAAATTGCCAATATCGTATATCTACAATACAAGTTTGTAAAAATACCGCATTTTCACTTTTCTACGGCAAGCCAAATTAACCAAAATGCAGAAAAACCGGGTTCTGCTCAGCTGTTCCTAGCAGGTAACCCAAGGTTTGCAGGACTTAAATCGATTTTCGAAAAACAAATTAAGAGATAACCAGACTGTATTTTAGGATCTCAGGGGGTAAATCGTTGATTTCACTGTCGCAAACTGAGTTTTCCGGCGAGGCATTAGCAGAGCCGGAAAACGGATGTTTGCGACAGTTAAATCTTAGATTTATCTCTGAAGATCTCAAAATAGAGTTTGGTTATCTCTATTCTAATGCAAATCAGGAAAAAACATTAAAAATCGATTTTTAAATGAAAGGAAGTTTGGTTTGCATCTACGCCATTACGTTGCTATTGGTTTCGACGGTAAATCATGGATTTTACCCCCTCAAAATTCTTACGCCGTCCAATTAAAATTAGCTTTACAAACTTAGGTGCATTAGAATGGTAGTTTCCTTTTAGAAATACACACAAAATTCGGCATTCAATGGATAACGGTTTCTGAAGCGAAATCCAAATTTCATCCTGCAAATGTGGCATTGCAAGTAAAAGGTATTAAAACTGATATTTTTGAANAAAAAAAAAAAAAAAAAAAGAGAGAAAAAAAGCCAAGTCCAAGGGCCATAACTCAGTACAAAATTAACCTACCAGAAGTAAATTCGAACTTAAACTGTATCTCACCTATAGAAACACCCATATACCAAATATCAAATCAATATATCATGCAGTTGAAAAAAAAAGAAAAACTTATATCTTTCAAAATTTTAATTACTTTATCATTGTCCAATGGTCGTAATTGTATCATGGAAATGAAACCCGAGGTAAATCTTAGACCTACCGACTTTGCTGATGAATAACACATTGTAGAATGTTGATTCATTTCATTAAATGAGATAAAATCTTCAGCATTAAGTAAAAAGTTCATATAGCTAATGCAAATTTTAAAATATTTGTCAGTATTTTTGTTCTTCAATGTCATGTATACAGCTTTTTTTATGTTTTGATTTTCTGTGTCATGTACACTAAGACCAATCAGTTTTTTCGCGCATTCTTGTCTATGCGCATCTAAACTCATATTATAGGCACATTTCTTTATTTTTCATCACATTGACGGATCCAGAGGTGGGTCCCGGGGGTTGGAACCCCCCTTTTTCTGGACAATCATGTATTTTTTAATGAATATCCTGATGTTTTATTTGGAAATATCCCCAAAAATTTTCTAATTGGCGCCCCCCCCCCCCTTTTCTAATTTCCTAGATCCGCGACTGCATCAAATACTTGTATTTCATCAAATAAATATCCGTTTCTCAGCTTAAAAATCATAAAAAAAGATAACATAATTATGAAATGAGATATATATGGACTTGCATATAACGCCATTTAGAGGCCCCAAAGAGCCTCCATATACCTACTAATAGTCCTCCATCAATGAACTATAAAATCACACATTTTGTGATACTGTTGATGCTTAGTTTTGCCTAATTATTGCTGCGGTCAAGGAAGTGGCAAAACTTTCAATTTACCGACATTATAGATTACACAGCCTGTAAGTGACCTAATATGGTATATACACGGTCAGTTAATTTCATATTGGGCGAGAGCGTAGCTCGAGCCCAATATTCAATTTACTGACCGTGTATATACCATATTAGGTCACTTAAATACTGTGTAATGTTTATATCCTGCCGAGAGTCCAGTACATTGTCAAAAACATGTTTAAAAACGTACAGTGACGCTGCGTAATGGCGGTCACTGACGGTATATTAATCAGTCACCCCATATAAAATATACACGTTCGGCACGTGACGTCTTTTGACCAATCAACGTCTTAGAAATTTATTAGAGGCAGGATATTAAGATTTACACCCACGCTCTCAACCTTTCATTGACTCGCCGTCGTGCAAAGACAACATTGTATACATTTGTCAGGTTTTCACGTCTGATATATCTACAATGTGGACATTTCACATCGACGAATCTAAAACATTGTGTTAGCTTGGGGTGTTAATCTTGACTTCATTACAATAAAAGTGTTGCCACTTCCTTGACCGCAGCAATATCATAAAGGAAAGTAACCTATATAAGTAGAAATATATGTCGTTCGGACTTAGCCGTTTCTAATATAAGTGTTCATTGTAACTCACTTGATTTATGAACTTTCTTCCTTTTTTAAACCCTCTTTCAAAAATGTTTGGGTTCTCTCTCAATACGAATTATGAAATTTACTGTCAATCTTATATTAGAACAAAAAACTTTTGAATAACGAACACCCACGATTTTTAATTTCAGAACACACCTACTTACATAACATTTTCTTTTGATACTTTGACTTAACAGAAAGAATAATGCAAACCAACAAAAATGCACATCAATTACAAACTATAAGAAGTATCTCCCTCCGGCATAGCTCTGTCCTTATCTGAATTTTGGATTTTCTATTAAGATCCTTTTTTCTCCATCAGCTTTTACGGGTTTTTGGGTTAATGGACTTCCGAATATTTTGGTTTGATCTGCACTGATGAAGACATAATTTGTCGAAATATGCATATGCAGAAAAAAGTTAACAGTAACTTCGGTATTTTGTTATTTGAATAACTCTTCTCACAACTGACAGTGGTTTTCCTGCTATAAAAATCCATATCTTAGCATTCCGAAATATAATTTGTGGCAAAGGACAATATTTCCAGATAGTCAATCGTATTTGGCTGGTAGATCATTATTGCAATTTCCATGTTTTCTTTCTGCTATTTAAAAAATGATATATAGTTTCTATAACGAGAACTAAGTTGATTATGAAATTTCTCACATCGAGTTAAATAAATTTTGCAAATGTTTGAAAACGAGGCTTGCCGAGTTTTTAAACATTTGAAAATTTATTTAACAAGATGTGAGAAATTTCATAATTAACGTGTTTAAGTTGTAGAAACTTTTTCTCTAATGACATAATGTAAAACACCGAGGATTGTGTTCCGAATAGATTTGGCGGGAAATTCCACGCGAGTTGTTCTCTCACTAGTGACGAGAAATATTTTTATCACATCGGTCAGGCGTTGGTTAAATTTGCTAGAAATTAGAGAAAAAAGTATGAACATTTTACAAATTGATGAAATAGTGCAAATTACAACGTAGATAACTTTCATAGATGTTTCTCCCTAAAGAACGGCGAACCACTGAAAAAATATATAGAGGAAGAAGTGATTAGAAAGTTAGAGTTTCTGATCGACAATATATTTGTCCAGTTTGGAGGACTTTCAATGGGCAAAAACTATGCACATCTTTCAGCCGATCTGTTTCTCCAATCATATGATGCTGAATTCATCGAAGGACTTCTTCAGAATAAAGATAACAAACTGGCCCAGTCCTTTAATTTCAGCTTCAGTTATTTAGATATTTTATCACTATTAAACAACCCTCGCTTTGGTGTTTTTTTTTCTTATCTATCCAAAAGAGCTCAAAATTAAGGATACTACAGATACTCCCACATCGGTTTCGTTCCTCGATTGAAAACAGAGGTTCACTACAAACTAGGCTGTATGAAAAACCCGATGACTTCACTTTTTCAATAGTCAACTTCCATTTTCTTTGTAGCAACATTCCAAAAGCACCGGTATATGGAGTTTATATTTCACAACTCAACCTTTATTCAAGGACCTGTGACCGATACAGTGGATACTTTGAAAGAGATCGTTTGAATACAAATAAACTACTTACATAATTTGGTGTCATCACTACAAAAGTTTGACAGTGGACATTACGATCTTGTTGACCACTATTGGATATCAGTTTCCGAAATGACAACGGATCTTTTTCTTTGCCAGTAATTAAGTTTGTTTTTCCTATACCGGATTTGACTTTACTACCGGAGATGACTTGTTCAACAAGGTGGATGTCTTATACGAAGCAAGAAATGTTAACTCTACCGATACACCTGGTCTCACCCATGGTTTTTATTGGGTCCGTGTTGTTCTACTTTGAAAACGTTTTTTGTCTTCATTTTTCTTTTCTGAGCCGTACTCATCTTGTCTGTGCTTCTATGTTTTTTCGATGTTGCCATTGTCCTTTGTTCGTTTCAGACTGACGGCTGGGTTCTCACTTAATTTCACATTTATAACAGTAGGCCTATAGAGTTCGAATGTATCCTTGAACCTTCATAATTTTTAACATGGAACTGCAGGGTATAGGTATTACTTGAGAACTGAATGCAATATTTTGTAGTTTTATGTATAAAATGTGCTACGGTCCACGCTTTTACACGACAATAATTACATTCATTCTGGTTTGTATGGAAATCCCCGTATTTGATTGGTTAGGAGTTCTTCCGATCATTTCCGTCACTGCGTTTTATCAGTCAGTAAAACTACACCACCACGCGACTCTTTGACAACGACAAAAGTTAAGAAAGACAGCGTAGTAATCCAGACAAGAAAATGACCCATAATGAACTCTTGCATCCCATTTACGGAATGCAATTATAAGTATTGAATGCACTATTTCGTAGTTTTATTTAAGAAATAGATTATTGCAAGCGGGCTCTATGCAAATAAGAACATGGTCAGACCATATATTTGTCTTCATTTTATACCTCGCTATCGCTCGGAATAAAATATTGACAAATTCTAGCGCGCTTTATTCAAAATGTGCTACGGTCCATGTTTTACACTCCAATAAAACTACAAAATATTGCATTCAATTCTTAAATAAAACTACAAAATATTGCATTCAATACTTATAATTACATTTTGTGAATGGAATATAGTCAGACATACTAGTCTGGTGGTAACATTTAATATAAAAAAGTACATGTAAATAAATAAAAGAGGAGGAAGCAGTCGGAAACGACAGCTTATTCCTTCGTCAATTTGTATTTTATTCAAATAAGTCAGTTTGAAACTACTAAACAGTCAGCAATACCGTTTATCGAGAAAATTGCGCATGGAGGACTAAGTTATTGAGGTCAAGTATTACTTGGGATGTGTGATGGATCAGGAAACGGTTCGTGAGGGACTTAATCAGTGATTTTTAGGCATTTTAAACTTTAATGGATAATTATTTTAGAGCAAAAATGAAAAAAAATGTATGTCAAAATGGTAGTCATTTATGGCTATTTTAGTGTAAAAAGGTACGAATATATCTTACAGTATTCCGAAAAATGAAAACGACAGCACTTTTCCCTTAGTATTTTTCATTCACTTAAACCCACATTTGGTCACAATTGGATACTAAGTTCCCCACTGGCTGCAATCTTGGACACATTTTTAAAGGGAGCCACTCAAGGACAAATCGATTCTCGGTTAGTGGCCATTTAGCTAAAGTAGGAATATGGAAATCACGTATTTTGAAGAAGAAAGCATTAGAACTGGTGTAACTAAGTTTGAGTCTAATCGGCTCAGTAGTTTAAGAGGAGAAGATCTTTGTGTGCATTTCTCATATGGTCCTATGTGAAACTATGTTTCCAGATGGAAGCCACCACGATTGAGGTACAAACATAAAAATCACAAGTTTTGAAGGGGCCATTTTGGCTATTTTTGGTTACAATTGGGTTAATCGTATCAGAGGAGATCTTAAAATACATTTCCCATAGTGTCCTTTTTTAGCTCACCTGGCTATAGCCAGGGTGAGCTTTTGCCATCACTTTTCGTCCGTCCGTCCCTCGTCCGTCGTCAGTCCGGCGTAAACATTTCATTCAAAGATCTTCTTCTCTGAAACTACTTGGCCAATTGAAACCAAACTTGGCCACAATAGTCATTAGATGGTCCCCTGCAAAAAAAGTTGTTTTTCAGATCCGCGCTATATCCAAGATGGCAACCAGCGGGGATCATAGTTTTAACATTGGACCATTTGGGAAAACACTTTCAAAGATCTTTCCCTCTGAAACTATTGGGCCAATTGAAACCAAACTTGGCCACAATAGTCATTAGATTGTCCTCTGCAAAAAAGTTGTTTTTCAGATCCGCGCTATATCCAGAATGGCCGCCTGTGGGGATCATAGTTTCAACATTGGACACTATGGGAAAACAAATTCAAAGATCTTATCCTCTGAAACTACTGGGCCAATTGAAACCAAACTTGACCACAATAGTCCTTAGATGGTCCACTGCAAAAACGTTGTTTTTCAGATTCGCGCTATATCAACAGTGGCCGCTAGGGGGATCATAGTTTTAACATTGGACCCTATGGGAAAACACTTTCAAAGATCTTCTCCCCTGAAACTACTGGGGCAATTTGAACCAAACGTTGCCACATAAGTCCTTAGATGGTCCCCTGAAAAAAAGTTGTTTTTCAGATCCGCGCTATATCCAAGATAGCCGCCAGCGGGGATCATAGTTTTAACATTGGACCTTTTTGGAAAACACATTAAAATATTTTCTTCCCTGAAACTACTGGGCCAACTGAAGCCAAACTTGGCCACAATAGTCCTTAGATGGTCCCCTGCAAAAAAGTTGTTTTTCAGATCCACGCTATATCCAAGATGGCTACCAGCGGGGATCATAGTTTTAACAATGGCTCCAATGGGAAAACATATTCAAAGATCTTCTCCTCTGCAACTACTGGACCAATTGAAACCAAACTTGGCCACAATAGTCATTAGATGGTCCCCTCCAAAAAACTTGCTTTTCAGATCCACACTATATCCAAGATGGCCGCCAGCGGGGATCATAGTTTTAACATTGGACCCTAAGTGAAAACAAATTCAAAGATCTTCTCCTCTGAAACTACTGATCCAATTGAAACCAAACTTGGCCACAACAGTCCTTAGATGGTCCAATGCAAAAAAATTGTTTTTCAGATCCGCGCTATATCCAAGATGGCCGCCAGCGGGTTCATAGTTTTAACATTGGACCCTATGGAAAAACACATTCAAAGATCTTTTCCTCTGAAACTACTGGGCTAATTGGAACCAAACTTGGCCAAAATAGTCTTTAGGTGGCCCCTTGCAAAACAGTTGTTTTTCAGGTCTGTGCTTTATCCAAGATGTCCGCCAGCAGAGAATATAGTTTTAACATTGGACCCTATGGGAAAACACATTCAAAGATCTTCTCTGAAACTGTTCAGCCAATTGGAAACAAACTTGGCCACAACAGTCTTTAAGATACCCCTGCAAAAAAAATGTTGTTCAGGTCTTTAGTTTATACAAGATGGCTGCCACTGGGGAACAGATTTAATTACCCTATGGGAAAACATTAAAATATCTTCTCCTCTGAAATTACTTGGTCAATAATAAAAACATACAATTTGTCACATAGTTATTCCCGTTTGAAAAAATTGCCTGGCTTTTCTGCATCGCATTCAAGATGGCCCAAGTGGGGAACATAGTTTAATCTTGAGACCTATCAGAAAGCATTTAAAGATGTTCTCCTCTGAAAATATTTAGTCAATTGGAACCAAAATTAGACGCAATGGTCCTTAGATGGTCCCCTTCAAGAGAGGTGACAGTAGAACTGCACCCCATCCAAAATAGCTGCCAGTTTGGAACAAAGTTCAACTTAAGATAATATAACATCAATGTCTATTAACAAATTTATAAATAATGCCCTTAAAACATTGGGATTATTTTAACTGCATGTGTCAGCCGTGGCCCAAGTGAGCGATACAGGCTCTTGAGAGCATCTTGTTTAAAATATGTTCCATACTGGTGGCTTCCTTGAATGTTCCAACAATAAAATCACAAACTTATTGTGACCAACCTTGGTTCTCTCAGTGGTTTCAGAGAAGTTCTTTAAATGAATTCCCAAAGGGTCCTGTGTTAAAGAATGTTCCCCACGCTGGAACCGTCTTGGATGAGGTACGAATATAAACATCACACATTTGAAGGAAACCATCAAGAGACTATTTTGACCAAGTTTGAATTATTTTGACCAAGTTTGATTTCTATTGATTAAATGGTTTCAGAAGGAAAGAACTTTGAATGGGTTCGCCATACGGTTCTATGTTTAACTATGCTATTTTGGATAAGGTATGAACATAAAAATCAAAAACTTTGAAGTAAACCATCCATTGCTATCGTGATTAAGTTGGCTCAGTGTCTTCATAGGAGATCTTTGAATGCATTTCCAATATTGTCCTTTGTAAAACTAAATTCCTTGCTGGTGGCCATCCTTGATGAGGAACGAATACTTAAAAATCACAAACTTTGAAAGGGACCAACCGATTACTATTGTGACTAAGTTTGGTTTCAATTAGCTCAGTGGTTTCAGAGTTGAATATTTTTGAATGCATTTCTGAAAGAGTCCTATGTCATACTATGTCCCCCTCTTTGGCCATCCTGGAATAAAAATACAGAAACTTTAAAGAGGACCCTCTAAGGGCAATTGTAACCAAGTTTGGTTCCAATTGGCTCAGTGGTTTCAGAGGAGAAGATCTCTGAATGCATTTCATATAGGGTCCTATGTTGGACAATGACTGTTCCCCCGCTGGCGGCTATTTTGGATTAGGTGTGAATATCAAAATTATAAATTTTGAAGGAGACAATCCAAAGACTATTTTGACCATGTTGGTTACAATTGGCTCAGAAGTTTCAAATATGAAAATCTTTGAATGCATTTCCATAGGCTCCTATACTAAACTCTGTTCCCTACTGGCGGTTATCCTTGACGTGGAACGAACGAATATATAACTAGAGGCTCAGAGACTGAACCTGTATCGCTCACCTGACGAAAAGCTTCTATGCCATGCATGACCAAAAATTATCATGTTTTTTACCAATAGGGTAGGGTGTTTAGGTATGTTCTCAATTAGCACCCGTGTGTTTTTTTCTGATCCTATTGAAATGAGTAATTTTTGCAAACGACCTTCTATACATTTAGTATAATTTGCTTTAATTGTTTTGAGAGAAGATGATGAGAAGATGTTATTTCAGAGGAGTAGATGAAAATGTGATTTTCCCATAGGGTACTATGTTAAACCATGTTTCGTGCTGGCCTCCATGTCTTTCATTGGATCAGAACGAAATGAGCAATCTTTGTTAAGGACCTTTAGTACATCATTCCTGTAAAGTTTGGTTCAATTTGCTTCAGCCTTTTCAGAGCAGAAGATGAAAATGTGATTTTTCCCATAGGGTCCAATGTTAAACCTAAGTTCCGTGCTGGCGGCCATGTTTTTTGTCGGATCGGAACAAAATGAGCAATCTTTGTAAAGAACCTTCCATACATCATTCCTGTAAAGTTTGGTTGAATTTGCTTCAGTGGTTTCAGAGGAGCTGATGAAAATGTAATTTTCCCATAGGGTCCTATGTTAAACCATGTTCCGTGCTGGCCGCCATATTTTTCATCGGATCGGAACGAAATGAGCCATCTTTGTTTTGGACCTTAAGTACATCATTCCTGTAAAGTTTGGTTCAATTTGCTTCAGCCTTTTCAGAGCAGAAGATGAAAATGTGATTTTGCCCATAGGGTCCAATGTTAAACGTATGTTCCGGGCTGGCGACCATGTTTTTTATCGGATCAGAACGAAATGAGCAATCTTTGTAAAGGACCTTCCATATATCATTCTTGTAAAGTTGAATTTGTTTCAGTGGTTTCAGAGGAGTAGATGAAAATGTGATTTTCCCATAGGGTCCTATGTTAAAAAATGTTCCATGCTGGCCGCCATGTTTTTCATCGGATCGGAACGAAATGAGCAATCTTTGTTAAGGACCTTTAGTACATCATTCCTGTAAAGTTTGGTTCAATTTGCTTCAGCCTTTTCAGAACAGAAGATGAAAATATGATGTTTCCCATAGGGTCCAATGTTAAACCTAAGTTCAGCGCTGGCGGCCAAGTTTTTTATCGGATCGGAACAAAATGAGAAATCTTTGTAAAGGACCTTCCATATAACATTCCTGTAAAGTTTGGTTGAATTTGCTTCAGTGGTTTCAGATGAGAAGATGAATACGTGAAAAGTTTAACGGACGGACGGACGACGGACGCCAAGTGATGGCAATAGCTCACACTGACCCTTCGGGTCAGGTGAGCTAAAAATCACAAATTTTGAAAAGGATCACCCGATTACTATTGTGATTAAGTTTAATTGCAATTAGCTCAGTGTTCAAAAATAACAAGAGCTGTCGCCGAATGGCAGCCAAAGATACCCCCCGCTTATTGAACCCTGAATCTATATGGTAAGTGCAAAATTAAGTTGGTGTGGACACAATACAGGTGCGGACACAGTACAAGTGTGGACACATTACAAGTATGGACACAATGATATAATCTTCAAGAAAAAACTTTTCCCAAGGGTTCCAATGAAAACACTCTGTCTAAATCAGACAATATAAAATTCACCATTTTCAGCCTATTTGACATTTTACACATCTACATATAGTGTTCTTCCTTTGTCTAAAGTTCTATCAAAATCCTTCAAGTGGATTAAGAGGAGCTGTGCATAAGAGGTAACCCATACATGGGGAATCAATGAAAACTCAAAGTTGAATTACCTCTCCTTCCTGGTTTCTGACAATAATTATATTCCTTCATGCACATCTCCATATAGTGTTCTTACTTTGTGTAAAGTTTCATTAAATTCCTTCAAGTGGTTTA
>MJUU01036828.1:0-12655 GCA_002080025.1 Modiolus philippinarum | reverse complement strand
TGTTGCGGGACCCTTATTAAGCAATGTTTAGTTTCAAGAACAAATTGAAACAAATTTACATTTCATACACAGAAACAAATTTAAAATCCAAATTTCAAATTTTAAGGAAGTCAAGCGAAAGATATTTCATACAATAGAACTTTTCCACTATAACAAGTCACAAACAACTTCCCCTTTTCACGGTCTATGGCAAGTCCTCTTATGTCAATTAATGTATCATCTTTCAATAATTGTCTTCCATTTTTCCCATCAGAAGACACCAAAACAATACTTTTGTTTCCCTGCGATGAAATATAAACATTTGAATGTTTATCTACAGCTACACCATATGGACATTCCAGAATAGATTCATCTTTATACTCCCATATATTTTCACCTGTCATATTGTAACAGGTAACGGTATGAGTCTCGTTATTCGTGTGATATAAGTTTGTTCCATCTGTTGTCACGTATGTCATATCTGGAAGTGATTGCTTCACGATAGTTTGTGATGACTTTGAGTCAATCTGTTGTTGTTGAATACCATTTTCTCTCTCACAGTATATTATTGTTCCTTGTCTGTGTGTTATACCATCAATGATGCCAGTTGTCGTAATTGAGTTTGTAATAACTTCCGATTCAGTATTCAGGGTGTCGACTTTTGTTTCCACCCAAGACGAAAAGGCAATGGAATCATCATCCCGACATGTTACATCAAACGGCATAGAAGGCATTACGAAAAATTCTCTTTGAAGAACGCCATGGTCATTGACTATTATGAGTCGATTATTATAATCACAATCTGCAATTACTAAGTTGCCGTTTGGCATAATAGCACTTGATGTCACACAGTGTTCGTCTTGTCCTTTTGGGATGTCAAACTTCCTTAAAAAATTCAGGGCTATAGAAGTAATATCTTGATGCGACTTTGGGACAATGGATGTTATCTGGGCTTCCTTATCCTTCTCTGTGTGGAGACCAACTGTTGTTTTTCCTTTTTCTACTGTAATGGGTGCGAAGACAGGAATGATTAATATTTCTGCAATTTGTTTATTTACATCACATTTCAAGTTAATTTGTTTAAGACTTCCATCATCTACAAAAGACATGACGTATTTATTCTCTTGATCTACTTGGCTCTCAAGTTGTTTAGTTCCATAGAAAGCTTGTAAGTCTGATGCATACGATTTGACACTTGCTATTGTTTTCTGCAAGTCCTCTACAACATTATACCTCTCTTTCAACTGACTAAGTAAGCTGTCGATCTCAAACTGCAGTGATTTTTCAACAGCATCCAATTCTTCAAGGGTTTTTTTTTCCATTTCATCCAAATATGCGTCAATTTTTTGACGAGTCTGTTTGATTTCATCGTGAATTTTTTGTCGCTGTTCTTTGATTCTCGCCAAATTTTGTTCCCGATCTTTAATAATTTTTTCAATGTTGATTTTTGTATCGTGCAATGATTGTTCAATATTACATAATAAAGTAGAAGTTTTGGCGTCTTTTACAATGTCCTCTAAAGCCAATAATCCTGTACATTTGTTGTGGAATTTAGAAATACAAAGTGGACAGCACAGCTTATCATGTTGTGGACAGTAATTTTTGAATTCTCTTTGATGTTCCTCGCAATAATGTTCAATTTTTGAAATATTGGTTGGCAGAGCTTTAAAGTCTTCAATCGAAATAACTGCATGATGACAGGAAGACTTAGAAACAAAATGGTATTTTTCACATTCAGCACATAACCCTTCATCACATTCTGGGCACCACTTCACTGCGTGTTTAGTTGTCTGTAGTTTGTCACAAATTCCACAAAAAATGTCATGTGCCGACGCCATGGTTTGGTTATCTGTAATAAAATAGAACCGTATTATAAATCATTACAATTACAAGCTGTATGTTTGATAGTCATGCAGTAATTAAGCGACAACATTCCATTTTTTCATTCTTTACTTGTTCAGTATGAAGTTAATTTATAACAATTGTCATTTTTAAAACAGACCCTGTCTAATCAGTCTCTTTTGCTGATATCTCAAACTATTTGAGGTTGATAGTAACAAGGCAACGTAAAATGACTGTTATAAAATAAATGATTTAAGAACAGATAATAAATCAGAGATAGCTGCAACTGCAAATCGTATTTAAACTTTAGACCCTACTTGAAAATGTAGAAGATCGCTAATTCTTGAAAACTGTATCATACATCAAGCGTTACATAGACATGGTGAAAAGGTGATCATCAAACAAATGTATAAAATGTATAATTGTAATACCGATCATAGATCGAACACCACCACTATTGATCATAGTTTTTTAGTTTCTAATAAGATTTAATTATAGTCTACTATTATATTACGAAGTTATAGCAAGAATATTGGGGAATGTTGTAAAAAGGAGCGTATTAAATTGCACAATTATTTGTGTAGCTGAAACAGAGAAAATGTGGTTAATTGCAGTTTTCAGTGTACCTGGGGATATAGGTAGCTTCAATAAGTTGCGAATGGGTCAGAGTTCTAAGGTTATAGCTGAGCTCACCGCTGGTGGGGTGAATTACAATTGAGACATTGGCAATATGGGAACCAGAATTATATCGAATCATCTCGATTAAGAACTGGAAAATGAAAATACGAGGAAATGGATAACAATCAAGCAATGATTCTCCTATCAAGAAAACATGTATACCCTTGCGAGCGCGAAGAATTTCACACAAGTGGAGGCTGACTGAGTGGAAATGAAATTGAAAACCATGAGAATAAACCTCATTCAAAATGACTTACTCAAATCAAAGCTTTTGTCCTTTCCCGTATAAGTAAAACCAAACCTATAATCAAAAAGTTACGAAGGCAAAGCGGGAAGTTTGACGAAAAGGAAGAGAAAAAACATTTTACGAAAGGATATGGAGTAAATGAATTTTTTTTGCGGTTGTATAAAAAGTGAAACAAAAAATGTGCAAACAGCAGAGAATACCACTATTCTCGATACCTGGCAATGTCGCACTAAAGTCATCATTAAAAGAATCGGGTCAGGAACTGAGGAAAAATTGATAAACGAACAGGCATCGTACAGGACGGGACATGGAACAGCAGAACAGATCTTTATACTATATTAATTGCATCAATTCCGTAAACCCTTCAACAGCACTGCCAGAGAGATGTTCTGGACGACGCTGGCGTTATACGGAGTCTTATGATTGAGATCATCAATAATAATAAGAGCTGTGTCATCAATAATGAACAGACCACACTGTTTTCCTGTCAAAACCAGTCAAGGTAATGTGATGTCGGGTTCTTATTCATTATTGTTGTGGATTCGATCATGAGGAAAATAAAGTTATAATATGGAAATTCACGCTAAGCTTGAGGACTTGAACAACGCTGACGAAATAACCTATCTATCTAGTAAACACCAACATTAGCAAGAAACGATAGGTAGACTATGTGACTACGCTGAAAAGGTTGGTCAGATACAACCAAGGTTTTTGATTCAACAACCATATAAAGAGTAAGGGATAAAGTGCTTAGAGCCATCAAAAACCAGACAGGAAAATTAACAGAGGACATACAGCACAGACTTAATTCTTGCCATAAAAACATTTGGCATATTCTACCCCTGTATAAGTCTACCAAGTAGCAAAAAAGACAAAGATACTAGTGTTAAATGACAATTTGATTTCTGGACTACTAGGAAAATTTGGAAATTTTCTGATTGCATTATCACCAGGTTGGAAACTTTTCAGAGAAATTGTTTGAAGATAATCCTGAAATTTGTGCCTATGACGTTCATTTATGAAGACCTTTACCGCTAAACAAAAACATCACCGGTAAAGGGGGGGGAGTCATTAGGTTCGACTAGAAGATGAAGATGGTTTGGACATACTCTAAGGAAACCATATATAATGACAACGTCAAAATAGTACTGACCTTAACACCTGAGATAAATAAAGAGAAAGAAAAGAAACGTCGACCAAGGAGACGTTGTGACCAAGTACAGAAACAGAAAGGAAGATCTTTTATGACAGAAATGGAGTGAAGCATGGACAGAGAGGTTGCCAACGATGTTGTCTGCCCTAATGAGCCCTTTGACTCGACGAAGATACGTAAGCAGTCATCAAAACAAGGGATAAAAACAAACACATACAACGACCGAAAATTACAATCACATGCCTCTATCCAAAGAAATATGCACTAAACACAAATGAAAGACAAAATACAAACGTAAACAAATAGGTGCTCTGTGATTAAAGCAGACTTTGTACCAACACTACGAAAAGCTATAGCCGTAAGGTTAAACCGATTTATGGGTACCTAAACCTTTCCTTTCTCTATCCTGTTTCAATAAAGAATAATAAACCTACGAATAAAACATAATAAAGGTAGACTATTAACTCTAGGACCATTACGTACAGTTCTAAAATGGTGCAAAATGTTGAGGAACTGTTTTGGTTTGCTTTAGTAAAGGCGTCCCAAACCCGTCCCTGTAAGTCCTCGTTACTTGATTTCGACTGAATCAACTACTTCAAATAATGAGCCTGCTCTGTCTTATAATGCGATTTTTGTCAATACTCCCCTCAAACTTCAAGTTCTGGATCCGCCCTTGATTTTCTGATTTGTTATATTCGACTCGGTTAAAAGATATGCCCCTCATGTCAGCAGATACACACTTTCAGTCTCCTATTAGCAGAAATTTAATATAAGCTAGAGAGTGCCTTGTTTCAATAAAGGGCGTTGACAAGAGAGCTTTAATTTGATATTTTTTACTACTTTTTCATACTTAGTTGTTTCTTAAATACTAGGTAGTTATTATTATGTAGGTCATTGACTAGCAATATAAATCTCAAATTAAGTACTGGTTCATATCAAGTATTGACAGAAAAAAGGTGCCTGTAAAAAGCTGGTGGTATTGTGGAATGGCCATATTGTTGGTCTACAGCAATATTTATTCCCTTGCATGATCATTTGGAAAGTTATGAGGGAGGGAAAAGGCAGATCTGTGTTTGTTGAGAGGTGCTGGCCTTTTGACTTTATTACCTAGCTCACCAACAAGCCTCAAAAGAGGGAATTTTTCTCTTTAACTGTTTTTGTAAGGATTAACAGATGTTTAATGTGCACTTTTCACATAATGCCTAAGTACTTTGTCATGAGGGGTGTCTTTCAATAAAACAGCTCCCAATCGAAAAAAATGTAAAAAAATCATGTGACCAAATCATTTTGAAATCATGATTTGTTAGCATATGGTGGACACGATTTCATAGCTCATTTGCATGGGATATTTTATCACAATGAAATCACAACTAAATTAGGATCAAATCAAAACAAAATTATTAAACAAATCGAAACAAAATCATTTGTTATCTGAACTTAATCATCTTCAAATCATAATAAAAAAAATTACAAATCATGAACCAAATCAGTATGAAAAAAGAAACAAATCATGAGCAAAATCAATATGAAATCACAATTAAATCATTAACAAGTTTAAATCAAATCTGAACTGAAACAGAAATAAATCTGAATTAAATTGTTAACAAATCACATTCAAATCACTACTATATCCAGAATAGGGTATATGTGTGAAATTTACAGGAACATGTTTAATACGGGATTTTTGAGACGTGTTCACTCCGGAAATAAATCTTTGATTATACGAAAAAAAATCAATACATCAACACCTTGGGAGGGAATCACTTATCTAGAACACTATTGAGCTAAGGTACTAGCGCTTCAGGTTAATTGTTTTTCGTCAATTAAAATTTAGTTAGATATTTGCCATGTAGGACAAATTATTAGTACACTTCAATTTTATAAATAGTTTGTTTTATGTGGTGATATATTTCAATATATCAAGAATCAAGTTATCCGTCTTACTGGTATTTTAGAAGACCGTTTCCGCCTTTAATAACACGAGAGTTCCTATCTCGAAAGTCCCGTATTGACTATTTTTGTTGACTCCTGTGTTATCAGTCAGTGTCAGTAGACTAGATGGTTAATTGAAGAACCTTTCATTTACATGTATTAAGTCTTTACAACAATCAAAACATGTCTCAAATTTCAAATCATTTCGCTGAAATTTCGCAAAAAAAAGAGGAAAATTCTCTAATTTTAATCTTTGTATTCGTATCATTGTTTTTCAACAGAATAGATTTCTAATACTAGTAGTATAAACTAAAATAAAAATTCTGTCAGTATTAGAAGATATTTTTGGAGTAATGATAAAATGGTATCAAAATTATATTATTTTCTCTTTAATATTCCTATAAAACAAACTTAACATATTAAGAGAATCCACAAGGAAAACCAATCATATCTTAATTTCTGGCACCTACATGATGCATCAACTTTGCCTTTCATACTTTCATATCCAACCAAAACAAAAGTAAACAGGAAATGGCAGGAGCCAATTTTACTTTTTCAAACATGATGACATTCAAATCAAAACATTCAAATTCTTGAAAGAAAGCATTAACGAGGTTCGCTCCTCATGTTTTGGGATTTTTGTCAGATTTTCGGGTTTTATCCATTTATTAGCATTATAATTTTTTGTCCATTGACCCTGTATTTTGTTTTCCATAATTTCATTTTATACATCTTTGTGAGCATTCTGTAAAAATTCCATTTGATTCTATTTATTCTGTCCCATTCATTCATGGTCAAACCTTGTTAATGTTAATCCTATGAAAAATCAGAGGAGTTCGGTTTCCCGCCAAATTTTCAATCACTTAAATGTCAAAAACTAGATCATCAACCTATCAATTGTTTTCTTTTTTAATTTTCTTACATAAAATCATGTTTATTTGAAATCCTATTTATTTTCAAATGGAGTAGCAAACCCCCTTAAACATGTGTTAAATGTGTCTGAGAAAAGATTTGATGACTCTGTTTAATTCATTAGAGTATAAAATCGTTACAAAAGCATCTCTCAGAGAGTATAAATTGGTTACAAAATCATCTCTCAATAATGAATAAGTCATCAAATTGTTACCAAATCATTTTTGAAAACGTACAAGTTATCAAATTGTTTTCAAATCAGGATGTTGCAAAACTTCATGTTGAAATCATTTTGCATTTTTGATAAGATAGCAAATCATTACTAAATAAGAAAAAAATGATTATCAAATTGTGACCTGGACCAAATCTTTTTCAGCTGATTCTTGTGTTTGACTCATTTTGATTCATCATTTGATAAATAAATCGTGAGGAAATCATCTGAAAAATATTTATAATTGTATCAGGATGCTGATACAAAAGTCTCCCAAACGAACTACCAAATCAGACTTCAGAACAAGAAATTAGTCTATTATGCCAACTTCCTTCAACTTCATTTGTTTCTGAGCACTCCCTGTTCTCCTGCATGTTTTCCAATAGTCCTGACAAAGGCCGGCATTTTGAAATTTTGAAGACTAGAAACCAATTCCCAATATGCTATATATCATTTCTGTAAAGTTTTGTTCAATTCTGAGCACTTTCATTTTTCCCACTTTTTTGCCATTTCCATGGCAACGGTCGTCATTTTGAATTTTTTTTTTTTTTTTTTACTAAAAACAAATTACCCGAATGCTATAAAACCTTTCTGTAAGTTTTCATGCAATTCCAAGCACTTGTAATTTTCCCACCTTTTTTCTGTTTCCATTGCAACAGTCCCCATTTTGAAATTTTTTATACTTAAAATAAATTCCCTGTATACTATACACCCTTTCTGTAAGTTTTCATGCAGTTCTGAGAACTTTTAATTTTCCCGCCTTTTTTCCGTTTCCATGGCAATGGTGCCATTTTGAAAATCCATAGACCCTTTTGCACAACTAGACATTGGTATCTATGTTCCTAGTGAGTTTGATAAAGATCTGATGAGTGGTGTCCGAGATATGTCCCAGACAAATTGTAATACGATTTTTGACAATTTCCCGCCTTTTTGCTGTTTCCATGGCAACAGTGCCATTTTGAAAATTCATAGACCTTCTTGCACAACTGGACCTTAGTATCTATGCTCCTGCTAAGTTTTATTCAGGTCTGATGTATGGTTTCGGAGATCTGCCCCGGACAAAATGTCTCGAAATTTGGTCAATTTTCCGCCTTTTTTGCCATTTCCATGGCAACGGTGCCATTTTGGAAGCTGGCAGACCTTCATGCACAACTAGACATTGGTATCCATATTCATGCAAAGTTTCATTGATATTGGACTAGTGATCTCTGAGATATGCCCCGGACAAATTTTCGAGGCGGAAAGAAAATTAATAATAGTAATAACAAGTAATGACTGCGTTCGCAAGCGAAACACAGAAGTCTCCCAAACGAACTCCCATATCGGATACCAAGGCATTACGAGACTCCCTTTTGAAAAAAAATTTGGGTAGGGGTTTCCCCTCATAACCTATGTAAAAAAAATAATTTCTGGTTTTGCTTTTATGATAACCAAATGCTCTTTTGTCCATTACACCCAATTTCAGACCCTTTCCAAAAAAAATTTTGGCAGGGGTTCCCCTTATAAGCTGTGTAATACATATTTTGTCAAAATTCCTTCTTTTTTATCAGAAAACCTGATTTTCCCAAAAAATATGCTTTTGGATTTGTTTCCATGGCAACCAAATGCTCTTTTGTCCATTACATCCAATTTCAGATCTTTTTCCAAAGAAAATTTGGGCAGGGTTCCCCTTATAACCTATTTAATACATATTTCTCAAAATTCCTTTTTTCAGAAAACTCAATTTTTCAACAAAAGATACGTTTCTGGTTTTGTTTCCATGGCAACAAAGTGCTCTTTTGTCCATTATATCCAATTTAAGACCCTTTCCAAAAAAAATTTGGGCAGGGGTTCGCCTTATAACCTATTTAATACATATTTCTCAAAATTCCTTTTTTTTGTCAGAAAACTCAATTTTTCAATAAAAAATACGTTTCAGGTTTTGTTTCCATGGCATCAAAGTGATCTTTTGTCCATTACACCCAATTTCAGACCGTTTCCAAAAAAACATTTGGGCAGGGGTTCCCCTTATAAGCTATCTAATACATATTTCTCAAAATTCCTTGTTTTTTATCAGAAAACCTGATTTTCCCCAAAAATATGCTTTTGGTTTTGTTTCCATGGCAACCAAATGCTCTTTTGTCCATTACATCCAATTTTAGATCTCTTTCCAAAGAAAATTTGGGCAGGGGTTCCCCTAATAACCTATTTAATACATATTTCTCAAAATTCCATTTTTTTGTCAGAAAACCCAATTTTTCAACAAAAATATGTTTCTGCTTTTGTTTCCATGTGAACAAAGTGCTCTTTTGTCCATTACACCCAATTTCAGACCCTTTCCAAAGAAAAAATTTGGGCAGGGTTCCCCTTATAACCTATTTAATACATATTTCTCAAAATTCCTTCTTTTTTATCAGAAAACCTGATTTTCCCCCAAAAAATGCTTTTGGTTTTGTTTCCATGACAACCAAATGCTCTTTTGATCATTACATGCAATTTCAGATCTCTTTCCAAAGAAAATTTGGGCAGAGGTTCGCCTTATAACCTATTTAATACATATTTCTCAAAATTCCTTTTTTTTGTCAGAAAACCCAATTTTTCAACAAAAAAATATGTTTCTGCTTTTTTTTCAAAGGCAACAAAGTGCTCTTTTATCCATTACACCAAATTTCAGACCCTTTCCCAAAAAAAATTTGGGCAGGGGTTCCCCTTATAACCTATTTAATACATATTTCTCAAAATTCCTTGTTTTTGTCAGAAAACTCAATTTTTCAACAAAAAATACGTTTCTGGTTTTGTTTCCATGGCAACAAAGTGCTCTTTTGTCCATTACACCCAATTTCAGAACCTTCCAAAAGTTGGGGCAGGGGTTCCCCTTATAAGCTATGTAATACATATTTCTCAAAATTCCTTCTTTTTTGTCAGAAAACCTGATTTTCCCAAAAAAATATGCTTTTGGTTTTGTTTCCATGGCAACCAAATGCTCTTTTGTCCAGTACACCCAATTTCAGACCCTTTCCAAAAAAAAAAAATATTGGGCATGGGTTCCCCTTATTAGCTAAATAATACATATTGCTGTAATTAAAATACTATTATCAACAGAAACTACTATTTTCCCAAAATTTCCATTTTTTGGTATGGTTTCCATGGCAACAGTAGTTAATTTGAAATTTTCAATGCTGTGGAACCTTTTTTACATGAACCTCATCTTTCCCATGAAGTTTCATGGAGCTAGTGCTTATAGTTTTTGAGAAAAATGAAAAATATGATGAAAATCATTCAAAATTTCATTTTCCCATAGGATTACTATAGGACGACCCCACCCCTATTTGACACCCCCAAAAGTACCCTTAAAAGCTCTAGGTCTAATTGTCTCTGAGATTTTCAATGGACAAGTTCATTGCGACGAGAATAAAGAAAGATGGAAGAATAATAATAATAAAAAGTGATAACTGTGTTCGCAAGCGAAACACAAAAGTCTCCCAAACGAACTCCCATATCGGATTTCAAGGCATTACAAGACTCCCTCAAGAAAAAAAAATTAGGCAGGGGTTCCCCTTATAACCTATGTATTACATATTTCTCAAAATTCCTATTTTTTATCAGAAAACTCAATTTTTCTACAAAAAAATATGTTTCTGGTTTTGTTTCCCTGACAAACAAGTGCTTTTTTGTCCATTACACCCAATTTCAGACCCTTTCCAAAAAATTTGGGCAGGGGTTACCCTTATAACCTATGTAATACATATTTCTCAAAATTCCTATTTTTATCAGAAAACTCAATTTTTCTACAAAAAATATGTTTCTGGTTTTGTTTCCCTGGCAAACAAGCGCTTTTTTGTCCATTACACCCAATTTCAGACCCTTTCCAAAAAAATTTGGGCAGGGGTTACCCTTATAACCTATGTAATACATATTTCTCAAATTTCCTATTTTTTATCAGAAAACTCAATTTTTCTACAAAAAATATGTTTCTGGTTTTGTTTCCATGGCAAACAAGTGCTCTTTTGTCCATTACACCATTATTTCAGACCCTTTCCAAAAAAAAAATTGGACAGGGGTTCCCCTTATAACCTATGTAATACATATTTCTCAAAATTCTTATTTTTTATCAGAAAACTCAATTTTTCTACAAAAAAATATGTTTCTGGTTTTGTATCCATGGCAAACAAGTCCTCTTTTGTCCATTACACCAAATTTCAGACCCTTTCCAAAAAAAAAATTTGGCAGGGGTTCCCCTTATAACCTATGTAATACATATTTCTCAAAATTCCTATTTTTTATCAGAAAACTCAATTTTTCTACAAAAAAATATGTTTCTGGTTTTGTTTCCATGGCAAACAAGTGCTTTTTTGTCCATTACACCCAATTCAGACCATTCCCCAAAAAAAATTGGGCAGGAGTTCCCCTTATATGCTATTTAATACATATTTCTCAAAATTCCTTCTTTTTTATCATAAAACCTGATTTTTCAAAGAAATAAGTTTCTGGTTTTGTTTCCATGGCAATCAAATGCTCTTTTGTCTGTTAAACCCAATTTCAGACCTCTTTCCAAAGAAAATTTGGGCAGGGGTTCCCCTTATAACATATGTGATATGTATTGCTGTAATCAAAATATAATCTTTAGCATAAAAAATTCCTATCTTTATCAGAAAACTCAATTTTTCTACAAAAAATATGTTTCTGGTTTTGTTTCCATGGCAAACAAGTGCTCTTTTGTCCATTACACCCAATTTCAGACCTTTCCCAAAAAAATTGGGCAGGAGTTCCCCTTATATGCTATTTGATACATATTTCTCAAAATTCCTTCTTTTTTATGATAAAACCTGATTTTTCAAAGAAATAAGTTTCTGGTTTTGTTTCCATGGCAATCAAATGCTCTTTTGTCCGTTAAACCCAATTTCAGACCTCTTTCCAAAGAAAATTTGGGCAGTGGTTCCCCTTATAACATATGTGATATGTATTGCTGTAATCAAAATATAATCATTAGCATAAACTACTATTTTCTCAAAATTTCCATTTTTTGTTTGGTTTCCATGACAACCGAAATTATTTTGAAAGTTCCAATGCTTTAGAACTCTTTCTTACATCAAAAACACCTTTCCTATGGAGTTTCATGAAGCTAGTATTAAAAGTTTTGGAGATGCAGTGAGAAATAGGGTGAAAAATATCCAAAATTTCATTTTCCCATAGGGTTAACATTGCAGACCCCACCCCTTTTTGAGCCCCCCAAATGTACCCTTAATAAACCCCTTTTCAAAAATTTTTGTTTTAGGCACAACTAGATATATGGGGCCAACATCATACAAAGTTTCAAAGTTCTATGTCAAATAGTCTCAGAGATCTGGTTCGGACAAGTTCATCCGGACGAGAATAAAGAAAGAAAGCGGAATAATAACTAGTGTTCCTATATTTGGATACAAACATAAAAGTCTCCCAAACCTCCCATGGACACAGGAGATGGCTTTTTATTTGAGTTCATTACAATCTTGACAACCCATCTGTCAAATTTCATCCAATTTGGAGCACTTTTAATTTTCCCGCCTTTTTTCCGTTTCCATGGCAACGGCGGCCATTTTGAAAATTTCAAGACCCAAGTGCACCCCGCGGCATGGGTATCTATCATCCTGTGAAGTTTCATAAAGATCAGACCAATATTCTCTGAGAAAACTTACGGACAAGTTCAGTGGCGAAGAAGTCGGAAGAATAATAATAATAAGAA
>MJUU01036826.1:131060-157545 GCA_002080025.1 Modiolus philippinarum | reverse complement strand
TTAAAAGTTCAATTTCTTATTATTGAAGCACATAACTATCTTTTTGCACCGTTATATTCGATGAATGCGATCATTCAATTTTTTCGTTGGAGTACCTATACTGTGAAACTTGTGAGGCTATAAAATTGTTCCTATGAAAATAATAGTCCTTGCTGTTGTAAAAATATTTATTTTTAATTGATAAAATTTATTCCAAAAAATGTTTAAGAACAAAGTATGTATAAACAAAGCTCAATACTGAATAAAAGGATAGTATAACAAAAAATATACTATTTTTAAATCTAAAGCGATATAAATACGACTGAGTGAAAAAAAAAACAAGCCAGTTGAGCAATTGATACGGGAACCTTTTTTTATTAAAACTTTTTTTGGGGGGACGGGCACTCCGGTTTTTAATGTGAAAAGTTATACTGCCGGTGTTCTATAGCCATTTCCCCCCATGCCAGTTTTTCCGGGGGAAATATTGGCATATGCTGATTTTCCCCCGGAAAATTAGGCATGTTCTCAAATTTCCCCCTTACTGAACACGGGGGCAAAATGAGATCATTGCCATTTTCCCCCTTTCGATTTTAAAGATGCTCATTTTTCCCCCTAATACTAAAACGTCGGCGACATATTTGATATCATGAAAACCACTTTCTAAATGTTTTGTGAAATCAGTCAGATACCCCCCCCCCTTCTCCACACACAAACACACACATACACACACACACACACGAATCACACGAATGAAATAAAATTTGACTAAAAGCAAAAGAAAAATAAAAGAAATTAAGTGACAAAATTTCAACTTAAAGTATACAGATCTAAAGACAATCATATTAAATAGCTTTGCAAAATCAAGATCAGAGATAATTGATAAAGGGATTCTCAATAGTTTCTAAAGTTGTGACACGACAGGCAAAACGGACGGATCGACGGACGGAAGTTATAATAAAAAATCTTGTGGTGTTGATTTGTTATAAAGTAACCCAGCCAGAAAACTTGTCAGTTTTAACGTTGATACATGTTGTTTTATAAATATTTTTAGTGCTTTTGTCACTTTGTGGTGTGTGGCGATAAGTATAGTGGTATAAGTTGAAAAATATGATAAGGATTTGAATCTAAATCCGAAAGGAAGACATCTAAAGGCAATTTCATTAATGTTTTGTCAAAATTGGGAGAGTGGTGTATAAGTTTTTTTATGTGTAACACACGGACAACGGATGTTTTAAATTGTTAATCTAAGCTCAGACAGGGTGATAGGTCAAGCTTTATAGAAAAATTGACAAGTAATCTTGTGGGGGAAAAACTAGCATGGGGAAAGATGGCAATATGTATACATATTGCCAGTTTTCCGCGGGGGAAAACTGATAATGATCTCAATTTTCCCCGGGGAAAAAATGAGATCGATCTCATTTTTCCCCCGGGGAAAATCTAGCATGGGGGAAAAATGACAATATAACACCGGTCAATTGAATTCTGAACAACATTATGACACTGCTAGTGCTATAGTTTTGTGGCGTTCTTGTTCATTTTTGTCTATTTGTTTTGTCTTTGTCATACTGTCTCAATTCGTGTTGCTGTGAACTGCCGTGATGTTGGATTTATGATTTTAGAATTTCCCCTTTCCTTTTCTTGCTTCGGTATTCGTTTGCCGATGTATGTATGAAAAGGGGTTGGTGGTCATTTAAAGTATATCTCAATTTCATGTTTCATGGGGGTTGACGAGTCACGCCCTACATCCTTTCCCGTTTTCAAGTAATTTTTTCTGACTGTCACTCGCTTAAAAAGGTTAATCTTACCCTTCATTTTATCCCCTCTGATAGTCGCTGTTCACAATTGATCATTTGCACTAAACTCACAACTGTCATCCCCAAAAACTGGAAACCTAATCAGCTTCCATTCATGAATATACTTCAGAAGATTGTGTTTATTGCTTGATAACTCAAAATACCATCTTGTTTTTTTTTCTAAATTTCAAAATCTTCTGCACTGTAACTTTAACATAGTGTAACTTATAAAATTATTACCAAACTTCTTCCATTAAATGACATTAATATGTGTAAGTGAACTTTGACCGCTATCGATTTTTACTCCATGTAGGCCACGCACGCCCTAAGATGTATTTGGAAACTTCTGACACCTTCTGTGAAGTTGCTATATGAAATATAAGTCGATTCATGGGTTTTATCTCCCATGCCGAAATGACCTGTGAGATTTAAATGACTGGATATCGCGAAAAACGAATTTTCGCTTATAATTTGCCCACTTGGCATTGAAACCACAGTGCAATATTATGGTATTATTGCGTAATGTTTTTCATATAGCCCTTTTCAAAAAGTGTTATCTTTTCCTGGGTTTGAACTCTCCCATCAAATGAAGGTACAAACGCTCTTCGCTTCCGGTTATCACTCATATGGTTGGCTAACAATACACAACTTTAAAAACCCTGAATACATTCTAGTTATAACAAAATTAGTGCAGTGTCAAAGTTAACAATGACATGGTAATCTAAATATGAACAGTTTTATTAACTGTGTTCAGGATGAATAACACTTGTCGTGTTGGGTTGATAACCGGAACTACTTATTTGTATTTAAATGCCGAAATCGAAAGGCGGACCACATGATTTTTTGAAAAGGCCTATTGGCATAACTATAGGTCCGGGGTAAGCCATATTTACCGAACGCCAATGTGACTTAACGAGGACTTAACGAGTAATAGTTAACGAAAACATTACACAATGATACCTTTATCAATTAACTTTGTTTCCATGAACGGTAACAGTTGCTTTCCAGCACTTCTTTACTTTTTATTTTGGTAGACTTTGTTAGACTTTTTGCAACCACAAGACAAGTGACACCACTGACTTATTTTAATTTTTAATAACGAGATGGTAAACCAAGAATAACTATGAAAACCTCATATTGGACTAGGCTAATATGAACCCCATATTGGACTAGGCAAATATGGAAAAATCCAAATTGGCATAGTTTGGATCACATTGGCTTACTCTGTCATTCATTTTGAAGTAGCAGTTTTACATATGTAATATAGCCGGAAGTTTTGATAACTCCTAATTGGAAGTATATAATAAACAGATTAAGAATTGGCCTTTTCCATATCAGCACGGCTATCATCCCTCGACCCACACCAGCCCTCGGCTGGCGCCTCGGGATGATCACCTTGCTGATATGGAAAAGGCCATGTATTAATCTCTATTAATGAAAATGTAGTATTAGTATTTTATCATTATATCTATTTGATATGACGGTTTATCGTTTTTACAGAAATACAAGAACTTGCGTGTAATTAAGCTTCCGGAAGAAGTTATTAACGATGTCATATCAGCCCGCTTTGTCATTTTTTGTTGAAATCGTCTAGTTTCATTTGGTTGTAAAATTTTAATCATTTTGATTAAGAATATGATAATACAATTTACTCTGATCGAGCAATATGAAAAATGAAGGTAATGGGGTAAATGTCAAGGAGACAACATCCCATCTCCAGGTTAAAACTACCCAAAACAAAGCATCTACGGGCCACTGTACGGTTTTCAGGAATGTTCTCTTATAGTTCAATTTTTGGATTTACGGTTTTAGTTTTACTGTAGAATTATTACGTATATGCAGTGGATGCGCAGTGACATGTTACACCAACTCTTTTTCATTTTTGTTCCCCTCTGTCCTTGGTCGGTCCCTCCTGCTGTCCACCCGATACACTATGACTCCCAGACCATAACTTTATAGATTTCAATAAATAATACAGATCAAATATTCAAAGGACAGTATTTAGGGTCAGTAGTTCAAAAGTTTCTCAAATACTTACAGTTTTATTTCTTAAATTGGAAAAAATGGTTCCTGGAGCAAAACTTCGAAATGTCAATATTGATTCGAACAAAACATGACAGCATCAGAGTTACGAAAATTATCTACTTATTTTGGGGTCAATAGTTCAAAGGACGGTCACATATACTTACATGAATTGAAATTTTGGACCGAAAATTAGTCGGACTGTTATCTTTCCTTCATTAATTAGGAAAAAGGAAGAATTTTTGGATCAGTAAGTAACAGGTCAAGGTAAGATATTCTTACAGGAAAGGGTCTTGAGAGTATGATCTGAACACATGTTTAAACTTTTAAGTACCTGTCCGTCGAAAAAACAAGTAAAAAGCATGGGTGTGGTGGCACATTGAGGAATAAAAAACGATCTTAACAAGAGCTGTCGCCGAATGGCAGGCAAACATAACTCCCGCTCATTGAACCCTGGATCGATATGGTAAGTGCAAATTAAGTTGGTGTGGACACAATACAGGTGTGGACACAGTACAAGTGTGTACACAATACAAGTATGGACACAATGATATAATCTTCAAGAAAGAACTTTTCACAAGGATTCCAATGAAAATACTCCGTCTAAATCAGACAAATATGAAATTAACATTTTTTAGCCTATTTGACATTTTACACAAAAATCATAAACATTAGAGAAATTTCATTACAACACTTTAAAAACAACTTTTCAAGAGGATTACATTGAAAAAAAAGTGTCTTTCCAACAGTTTGACTTCCCAATATCGATGCTTAAAAATTTTTTCTTGGAAAAAAAAGAGAATTGCAGGAGAAATCAATGAAAGTCATAGTCCAATTATCTCCCCTTCCTGATTTCAAACAATAATCTTATTCCTTCATGCACATCTACATATAGTGTTCTTCTTTTGTGTAAAGTTTCATCAAAATCTTTCAAGTGGTTTAAGAGGAGTTGCGCTTATGAGGTAACCCATGCATAGAGAATCAACAAAAAGTCAAAGTTGAATCATCTCCCCTTTCTGGTTTCGGACAATAATTATATTCCTTCATGCACATCTCCATATAGTGTCCTTCCTTTTTGTAAAGTTTCATCAAAATCGTTCGAGTGGTTTAAGAGGAGTTGCGCTTACGAGGTAGCACATACATAGAAAATGAACGAAAAGTCAAAGTCGAATTATCTCCCCTTCCTGATTTCAAGCAATAATCATATTCCTTCATGCACATCTCCATATAATGTCCTTCCATTGTGTAAAGTTTCATCAAAATCCTTCAAGTGGTATAAGAGAAGTTGCGCTTACGATGTAATCCATACATAAGGAATCAACGAAAAGTCAAAGTCGAATTATCTCCCCTTCCTGGTTTTGGACAATAATTATATTCCTCCATGCACATCTCCATGTAGTGTCCTTCCCTTGTGTAAAGTTTCATCAAAACCCTTCAAGTGGTTTAAGAGGAGTTGCGCTTACGAAGTAACCCATACATAGGGAATAAACATAAAGTCAAAGTCGAATTATCTCCCCTTCCTGGTTTCGGACAAAAATTATATTCCTTCATGCACATCTCCATATAGCGTCCTTCCTTTGTGTAAAGTTTCATCAAATACATCAAGTGGTTTAAGAAGAGTTGCGCTTACGAGAAGTGTGGACAGACGGACAGACGGACGGACGGACAGACAGACATACAGACAGACAGAGAGGGTGATTCCTATATACCCCTCCAAACTTTGTTTGCGGGGGTATAATAAAGTGACCTAGCACATCTTCCGATGTAAACGCTTTTTCGGATGTGTTTTTATCACCAAATGAATACTGTACATAAAATACAGAATCTAGTTTTTGATGTGCCACCCCCTGCCTGACTCTTAGCTGGAATACTTATTAAAGACGATCGATGTTGCTCAACATTTTTTTCTCTTCTTTTTACCCTGGTGCTTTCAGCTGGATAACTCTGAGCATCACCGAAGTAAGCACTCAATGGCGGATGGTGAGCAAGGGGGTGACCTTGGTTTAAAATTTTTGTCAAGAATAATGCTTAAGTGCACGCTAGGGGCCGCCTTCTTCAACTCACTTCATCTCTTTGGAGGGAGTGAATATTGTTCACATCTGGTTGAAGACCCTCAGGCGACATCAAGATATAGACAGGAATAAAAACCCTCCTTGATGAACTGCAGTTCGGAGTTATCTATGAATCGTGTGCGTTTCTGTCACATGTACATTCATTCCATATTCTTTCATTTTTTCTAAACATATCAGTTATCTTCGCTCAAGGTATTTCTGGTTTGATTTACGCTTTTTTTGTAGCATTCTTACATTTAATATGGGAATGCGCATAAAGTTTTCAGAATCGTGAATGCGGTTCAACTGTGGTAAAAAAAATGCTGGGGAAGTCATACTTTTTTTCGAATTCTCACAAGCAATCTTATAGTTCCTCAATTCTTTTGCATCTAATTAATTCTGAACACTACGAATTCTAAAATATGATCGTTTATTTTTGTACGTATCCTGTAATTCTCAAACACTTTCAATATTTTGTTTTTAATTCTAGCTCGCTATTTCTTTTTGTTTCAATTGAATTGTTCTTTTTAATTAAATGACATAATATTTACTTTTAGACTCACCTTTATCTATGAATTTTGATAAAAAAATTAAGACATAACAACAATTAAAAACTAGATTTGCAATTGCAAGCAATAGCTGATGTCGCCCCTGGCAGCCAATTCGATGCTTCCATCTTGTTCGCAGCGTCAAATTCTACCTAGAAATCAATGTTCGTTGAAATCGGACAACGTTTAAATTTTAACGTATTTTGGCGGCCATCTTGGAAATGGCGGCCATTTTGAAAAATGTTTTCGTAGCCTACACTCCGCGTTATGGTGATCTAACTACCTGCCAAGTTTCATTTGATTACATCAAACCGTTCTCTCAAAATAGTCCGGACAAGAAAGTGTGGAAGAACAATAATAATAACAAGTTATAACTGTGTTCGCAAGCGAAACACAAAAGTCTCCCAAGCGAACTCCCATATCGGATTCCTGGGCATTTTAAAACCCCCTTTGAAAAAAAATTTGAGCAGGGGTTCCCCTTATAATTTACTTTATACATATAGTTGAAATCAAAACATAACACACAGCAGAAAACATGTTTTTCTCAAAATTATAGCTTTTTGGCTTGGTTTTCATGGCAACCAAATGCTCCATTATCCATAACAATGAATTTCATACCTTGTTTAAAAAAAAAATTGGGCAGGGGTTCCCCTTATAATTTAAATAGTACATATAGCTGTAATGAAAACACAATTATCAACTAGATTTGCAATTGCAAGCAATAGCTGATGTCGCCCCTGACAGCCAATTCGATGATTCCATGTTGTTCACAGCGTGAAAATCTACCTAGAAATCAATTTGCGTTGAAATCGGACAAAGTTGAAATTTTGACGTAATTCGGCGGCAATAATAAACGTGTCTTCTCAAAATTTCATTTTTTTTTGTATGGTTTCCATGGCAACAGTACTAATTAAACAAAATTATTGATTTTTGGCTTGGTTTCCATGGCAACCAGATGCCCCATTATCCATAACAATGAATTTCATACCTTGTTTCAAAAAAAAAATTGGGCAGGGGTTCTCCTTATAACCTAAATAATACATATAGCTGTAATGAAAATATAATTATCAATAATAAATGCCTTTTCTCAAAATTTCAGTTTTTTGTATGGTTTTCATGGCAATGGTTCTAATTTTGAAATTTCTAATCCTGTGGGACCCTTTCTCACATGACAAACATCTTTCCTATGAAGTTTCATGGAGTTACAGTTTTCAAGATACAGTGAAAAAATGGTGAAAAAAATTCTAAATTTCATTTTCCCATAGGGTTAACATGGAGGACCCCACCCCTATTTGAGCCCCCCAAATGTACCCTTAATAGACCCCAATCTAAAACTTTTTTAGTTTAAAACCCCCTTTGAAAAAAAATTTGAGCAGGGGTTCCCCTTATAATTTACTTTATACATATAGTTGAAATCAAAACATAACACACAGTAGAAAACATGTTTTTCTCAAAATTATAGCTTTTTGGCTTGGTTTTCATGGCATCCTAATGCTCCATTATCCATAACAATGAATTTCATACCTTGTTTAAAAAAAAATTGGGCAGGGGTTCCCCTTATCATTTAAATAGTACATATAGCTGTAATGAAAACTCAATTATCAATAATAAACGTGTCTTCTCAAAATTTCAATTTTTTGTATGGTTTCCATGGCAACAGTACTGATTAAACAAAATTATTGATTTTTGGCTTGGTTTCCATGGCAACCAGATGCTCCATTATCCATAACAATGAATTTCATACCTTGTTTCAAAAAAAATTTGGGCAGGGGTTCTCCTTATAACCTAAATAATACATATAGCTGTAATGAAAATATAATTATCAATAATAAATGCCTTTTCTCAAAATTTCAATTTTTTGTATGGTTTCCATGGCAACGGTTCTAATTTTGAAATTTCTAATCCTGTGGGACCCTTTCTCACATGACAAACATCTTTCCTATGAAGTTTCATGGAGTTACAGTTTTCAAGATACAGTGAAAAAATGGTGAAAAAAATTCTAAATTTCATTTTCCCATGGGGTTAACATGGAGGACCCCACCCCTATTTGAGCCCCCCAAATGTACCCTTAATGGACCCCGATCTAAAAATTTGTTAGACTATTCACAACTAGATACATGGGGCTAACATGATACAAAGTTTCAAAGCTCTAGGTTAAAAGGTCTCTGAGATCTCGTTCGGACAAGTTCATCCGGACGAAAAGAAAGAAAGAAGAATAATAAAAAAACAATAAGTCTCCCAAACTTCGTTTGGGAGACTTAATAATAATAAAAATTTATAACTGTATCAGGATGCTGATATAAAAGTCTCCCAAACGAACTCCCAAATCAGAAATCTGGGCTACAAATCACTTCCACACATCGTAGGCAACCTGTCTGTAGTGTTTCATTCAATTCTGAGCACTTTCAATTTTCCCGCCTTTTTTCTGTTTCCATGGCAACAGAATCCATTTTGAAGTCTTCGACACCGGAAACCAATTCCCCAAGTCTTAAGCAACCTTCCTGTAAATTTTCATCCAATTCTGAGCACTTTGATTTTCCCGCCTTTTTTGCCATTTCCATGGCAACCGGTGCCATATTGAAGTCTTGGACACAGGAAACCTTTTCCCCATAGCCTAAGCAACCTTCCTGTAAATTTTCATCCAATTCCAAGCACTTTGATTTTTCCGCCTTTTTTTGCCATTTCCATGGCAACCGGTGCCATATTGAAGTCTTGGACACCAGAAACCTTTTCTCAATGTCCTAAGCAACCTTTCTGTAAAGTTTCATCCAATTCCGAGCACTTTCATTTTCCCGCCTTTTTTCCCGTTTCCATGGCAACCGGTGCCATTTTGAAAATTCAAAGACTGGATTGCACCTTTTGGGATAAGGGTCTATCATCCTGTGAAGTTTGGTCAAGGTCCAACCAGTGGTCTCTGAGAAAACGCGCGGACAAATTTTGAAGCGGAAAGACAAGAAGAAGAACAAGAAAAAATAAAAATTTATAATTGTATCAGGATGCTGATAAAAAGTCTCCCAAACGAACTCCCAAATCAGAAATCTGGGCTACAATCATTTCCACACGTCAGAGGCAATCTGTCATTAGGGTTTCATTGAATTCTGAGCACTTTCAATTGTCCCGCCTTTTTGTTTCCATGGCAACGGATGCTATTTTGAAGTCTTGGACACCGGAAACCTTTCCCCATGTCCTAAGCAACCTTCCTGTAAATTTTCATCAAATTCTGAGCACTTTGATTTTCCCGCCTTTTTTGCTGTTTCCATGGCAACCGGTGCCATATTGAAGTCTTGGACACCAGAAACACTTTCCCCATGTGCTAAGCAACCTTCCTGTAAATTTTCATCCAATTCTGAGCACTTTGATTTTCCCGCCTTTTTTGCCGTTTCCATGGTAACCAGTGCCATATTGAAGTCTTGGACACCGGAAACATTTTCCCCATGTGCTAAGCAACCTTCCTGTAAATTTTCATCCAATTCTGAGGACTTCGATTTTCCCGCTTTTTTTGCCGTTTCCATGGCAACCAGTGCCATTTTGAAAATTCCAAGACCGGATTGCAAATCCTCAAATCAGGATCCATGTTCCTATGAAGTTTGGTCAAAATCCGAGCAGTATTCTCTGAGAAAATGCGTGGACAAAATGTTGGCGGAAAGACGAGAAGAAGAACAAGAATAACTAGATTTGCAATTGCGAGCAATAGCTGGTGTCGCCCCTGGCAGCCAATTCGATGATTCCATCCTGTTCGCGACGTCAAAATCTGCATAGAAATCAATTTTCGTTGAAATCGGACAAAGTTGAAATTTTGACGTAAAATGGCGGCCATTTTGAAAAAAATTTTCACCGTTAGTCATAACTTCACATGGTGTTCCAACTGTGTGCCAAGTATCAAGTGATTCTGTTCAGGCAACTCTGAGAACTCGCGTGGACAAAATTTATTGGAAGTAAAATAATAATAACAAGATATAACTGTGTTCGCAAGCGAAACACAAAAGTCTCCCAAACGAACTCCAATATCGGATTTCTGGGCATTATAAAACCCCCTTTCAAAAAAAATTTGAGCAGGGGTTCCCCTTATAACCTTACTAATACATATAGCTGTAAAAGGAAAAAAAATCAAAATTTCATTTTTCCCATAGGGTTAACATGGAGGACCCCACCCCTTTTTGAGCCCCCCAAAAGTACCCTTAATGGACCCCTATCTGAAAAATTTTTGAATGTTGCACAACTAGATATATGGGGCTAACATCCTACAAAGTTTGAAAGCTTTAGGTCATATGGTCTCTTAGATCTATTTCGGACAAGTTCATGCGGACGAGAATAAAGAAAGAAGAATAATAATAAGAAACGCAACAAAAACAATAAGTCTCCCAAACTTCGTTTGGGAGACTTAATAATAAGAAAGCGTAACTAGATTTGCAATTGCAAGCAATAGCCGATGTCGCCCCAGACGTCCAAGTCGATGATTCCATGTTGTTCGCAGCGTTAAAATCTACCTAGAAATCAATTTTCATTGAATTCAGACAAAGATAAAATTTTGACGTACTTTGGCGGCCATCTTGAATATGGCGGACATTTTGCAAAATTTTTATGCATGAATTCCTTCCTCTCATCTTATTAAACATTAATACAAAATATGAACAAATTCTGCCATTCAGTTCCTGATTTATTAAATCCGCAATATTTTGACGTAAAATGGCGGCCATCTTGAAAATGGCAGCCATTTTGAAAATTTTTGTTAGTGCATGCACATCTTCTCATGGTGGTTCAACTTTGTGCCAAGTATGAATGAATTCTGTCCAGGCATCTTAGAGAAAATAGCCGGACAAAAATCATTTGAAGAAAATAAAAGAGAAAAGCAATAACAATACTAGATTTGCAATTGCAAGCAATAGCTGATGTCGCCCCTGACAGCCAATTTGATGATTCCATCTTGTTCGCAGCATCAAAATCTGCCTAGAAATCAATTTTCGTTGAAATCAGACAAAGTTGAAATTTTGACGTAAAATGGCGGCCATCTTGGAAATGTGTAATAGTCTCTGAGATCTGGTTCGGACAAAAGTGAGGCGGAACACGGAAGAAAAAGTAAGAAAAATAAGAAACGCAGCAAAAACAATAAGTCTCCACAAACTTCGTTTGGGAGACTTAATAATAAGAATTGAGTAAAAACAATACGTCTCCCCAAACTTCGTTTGGGAGACTTAATAATAAGAATTGAGTAAAAACAATAAGTCTCCCCAAACTTCGTTTGGGAGACTTAATAACAAGAGATAACTTTGTTCGCAAGCGAAACACAAAAGTCTCCCAAACGAACTCCCATATCGGATTTCAAGGCATTACGAGACTCCCTCAAGAAAAAAAATTTGGGCCGGGGGTTCCCCTTATAACCTATGTAATACATATTTCTCGAAATTCTTATTTTTTATCAGAAAACTCAATTTTTCTACAAAAAATATGTTTCTGGTTTTGTTTCCATGGCAAACAAGTGCTCTTTTGTCAATTACACCCAATTTCAGACCCTTTCGAAAAAAAATTTGGGCAGGGGTTCCCCTTATAACCTATGTAATGCATATTTCTCAAAATTCTTATTTTTTATCAGAAAACTCAATTTTTCTACAAAAAATTGGTTTCTGGTTTTGTTTCCATGGCAAACAAGTGCTCTTTTGTCCATTACACCCAATTTTAGACCCTTTCCAAAAAAATTTGGGCAGGGGTTCCCCTTTTAACCTATGTAATACATATTTCTCAAAATTCCTATTTTTTATCAGAAAACTAAATTTTTCTACAAAAAAAATACGTTTCTGGTTTTGTTTCCATGGCATACAAGTGCTCTTTAGTCCATTACACCTAATTTCAGACCCTTTCCAAAAAAAAAATGGGCAGGGGTTCCCCTTATAACCTATGTAATACATATTTCTCAAAATTCCTATTTTTTTTATCAGAAAACTCAATTTTTCTACAAAAAAAATATGTTTCTGGTTTTGTTTTCATGGCAAACAAGTGCTCTTTTGTCCATTACACCAAATTTCAGACCCTTTCCCAAGAAAAATGGGCAGGAGTTCCCCTTATATGCTATTTAATACATATTTCTCAAAATTCCTTCTTTTTTATAATAAAACCTGATTTTTCAAAAAATAAGTTTCTGGTTTTGTTTCCATGACAATCCAATGCTCTTTTGTCCATTAAACCCAATTTCAGACCTCTTTCCAAAGAAAATTTTGGCAGGGGTTCCCCTTATAACATATGTGATATGTATTGCTGTAATCAAAATATAATCATTAGCATAAACTACTATTTTCTCAAAATTTCCATTTTTTTGTTTGGTTTCCATGACAACTAAAATTATTTTGAAAGTTCCAATGCTGTAGAACCCTTTCTTACATTACAAACACATTTCCTAAGGAGTTTTATGAAGCTAGTATTAAAAGTTTTTGAGATGCAGTGAGAAATAGCGTGAAAAATATCCAAAATTTTATTTTCCCATAGGGTTAACATTGCAGACCCCACCCCTTTTTGAGCCCCCAAATGTACCCTTAATAAACCCCCTTTGGAAAAATTTTAGTTTTAGGCACAACTAGATATATAGGGCCAACATCCTGCAAAGTTTTAAAATTCTAGGTCAAATAGTCACTGAGATCTGGTTCGGACAAGTTCATCCGGACGAGAATAAAGAAAGAAAGCTGAATAATAATAACAAGTGATAACTGTGTTCGCAAGCGAAACACAAAAGTCTCCCAAACGAACTCCCATATCGGATTCCTTGGCATTATAGAACCCCCTTTCAAAAAAAATTGAGCAAGGGTTCCCCTTATAACCTAACTAATACATATAGCTGTAATAGGGAAAAAAAATCAAAATTTCATTTTCCCATAGGGTTAACATGGAGGACCCCACCCCTATTTGAGCCCCCCAAATGTACCCTTAATGGACCCCTATCTAAACAATTTTTGGATGTTGCACAACTAGATATATGGGGCTAATATCCTACAAAGTTTGAAAGCTTTAGGTCAAATGGTCTTTGAGATCTGTTTCAGACAAGTTCATGCGGACGAGAATAAAGAAAGAAGAATAATAATAAGAAACGCAACAAAAACAATTAGTCTCCCAACTTCGTTAGGGAGACTTAATAATAAGAAACGCAACAAAAACAATAAGTCTCCCAACTTCATTTAGGAGACTTAATAAGAAACGCAAAAAAAACAATAAGTCTCCCAACTTCGTTTGGGAGACTTAATAATAACAAAGAATAATAAGAAAAAGAAGAAACAGAACAATAACAATATGTCGCCCCGACATTGGTCTTTGGCGACATAACAAGAAGCTCCAAAGAGCCTGTATCGCTCCCCTGGGCCATTTCGGACATAGACAGTCCAAATAACCTAAATAATAAAAGGCCTCATTTTCGTTGTTTCAAATAAGTTAATAGACCTTGATATTTTTTTTGCTTCAAATATGAACTATATTTCCTGATGACAACCATTTATATTTGGTGAAGACTTACTGGTCATTTTGTTTGAAGGACACTAATAACTAAATACCGAAGTTACTAATGTACAGATTCGTGACTAACTTTAGTTCCAATTTGTCCAGTAGTTTTATATCAGAAGATCTTTGAATGTGTTTTCCCTTAATATCTTGATTTCCCCACTGCTGGCCATTTAGAATAAGCTGCAAACTTGACGCACAATTTGTTTTAAAGGGGACCACCCAAGACTTATTGCGACCAAGTTTAGATCCTGTTGGCTTTGTTATTTCAGGGGAAAAAATCTTTAAGTGATTTCCAATAGGGTCAATTGTTATGTTCCCCGCTGGCAGTCATCTTGGATGTGATGCAGACTTGCCGGACATATTTTTCAAAGGGAGCAAACTAAAAACTGCTGTGACCAAGTTTGGTTCTAGTTGGCTTAGAAGTTTCAGAAGAGAGAATCTTATAATGTGTTTTCCTCAAAGTGAGACAAAGCTTCCCGTTGGCAGCCATGCTCGGTGAAGTGTAGACATACCAGGTATTTCTTTTAAAGAGGACCACCCAAGGACTATTTTGACAAGTTTGGATCAAATTGGCTTTGTTCTTTCAGAGGAGATCTTTGAATGCTTTCCCATGGTCCAATGTTCTACTATGTCCTCGCTTGCAGCCATGTTGAATGTGGTGCAGACTTGCCAAGCATTTTTTCAAAGAGGCCAACTAAATATTATTGTAACCAAGGTTGCTTCCCATTGAGCTAATAGTTATTTCAGAATGAGATTTTAAATGGTAAACTAAGTTTTTGCGTTAGCGGTGATCTTGGAAGAGGTCGGACAACCTTGATCATGTTGAATTAAATGTAGTCTTTGACATGTTGAACATTTTTGCAATTCGAACTTGATCTCTATCTCAAACTGTTTTTGAAATATAAGACAAAAGGTATAAATAACAAAATACCGTATAAAATCACGAAAAATTAGACCAATAAAAATAAATAACTCGTACATGGGTACTTGAATTTTCCTCAAAATTTCTATGTATGTAGATATGCTGAACTGGGCCATCACATTTTATTCAAATTTGCAGGATTGCTAGATCTTGTCATGCTAACCAATTTTACAATTTTAAAGTTTTGATATCTGTACCGCCCTTCGAGTTATTTTCAACAAACTGCATTAACTCTTATGTTCTATTTTTAGTAACAACCGCCATGTTGTTTGACCCGGGACATAGATATAAACAAATTTGAAGCAAAATGCACTAGTAATGATTAGGTTGAAGTTTGTTTCCATTTGACGGAGTGGTTTCAGAACCGATTTTTAAAAGTGAGCCAAAGACGGACGGATGACGGATGCCGGACGCCAAGTGAGCTAAAACTCAGTCTGCACAATATTTACAATTAATTTTATGTTTGTTGACTATCATACATCCATGTGGTAAAAAAGACATAGCTCCAGCAATGAATTTCTCTCAAACCGGTTGTAGGGGTCGCATTGCACTTACTGTGAGATATGAGCAAAGTTCAATGTTGAAGAACAACAATAAAAGCGTTGTTCCGTGAATTTGTAGAAATTCTGTCTCATGTGCATATGCTCCATATCATTTCATTATTTATTCAGCATTGATCAAACATAAATGGTCCCCACTGTTATTCTACACGTTTGTACTAAACAAATACCTGCGGATGATGTCAAGGCTAAAAATAATGAAACCACACATGTTGTTGTCAATATACTTCCATGAAATTTGTCAAGTAGTGCTATATACATCATTCCACTTGCATACTGACAATATCCCATCGTCATGTATTGAAAGAGTGTTCCGAGTAGAACAATCCATGCCCATCTTGTGTCTGGTTTTGTTTGAAACATTTGACAACGGACACAGTGTTTCCAAAATCATGAATATCATTTAAAAATGAATATTTATGTAAAAAAAATACACACACATATATATATATATATATATATAATCAACGATCTAGCACAACTCAAAAATACTAAAAGTGCATCTCTTTCTGATAACAGCTCAAGTGTAAAAGATTATACATAGATAAAACTTTTTTCATATTCAGCAATAAATTGAAAAAGTTAATTTTGCATGCAATTTTTGGTTTGGTTCAATGCGGATCTAGTGATGCGAGTCCCAATCAATATAATGGTCTATGATATTTCTATCTACACATTCTCAGTAATAAACGTGACTTAATTACGCTGTACAACCATGTTTATATTGTGTTGATTCCAATATTTCTTGGCCGTAAGCACAACGAATAAGACTTCGGATAAGACATCAGTTGTCGAAATAAGAACATCCGTATCATAGTTTGTTACTATTGACGCTATATAGATGTTCTATTCTGCTGAATGGTAAAATTTGGTACCCTTACAATGTAGATTTGAATTCTGGAATCTGTTACAGGGGTCAGTGGACTTGTAAGTGCGCGAAATGACTATCCGTTCCGAACGAATTTTACAACCTTTATATAAGAAATGTCACGACTCCACATCTCCACAAGAATTGCAATTCTGTCTCAAATTCGATAAAATGTTACTGACATATAAACAGATAAAGAATCATTCGAAAAGTAAGTGAGAACCGAACCGTCGGTCTAAAACGAACAATCATAGACAATGGAGACATGAACCGTCGGTCTAAAACGAACAATCATAGACAATGGAAACATGAACCATCGGTCTAAAACGAACAATCATAGACAATGGAAACATGAGCCGTCAATCATAGACAATGGAAACATGAACCGTCGGTCTTAAATGAACAATCATAGAAAATGGAAACATGAGCCGTCAATAGTAGACAATGGAAACATGAACCGTCGGTCTAAAACGAACAATCATTGACAATGGAAACATGAGCCGTCAGTCATAGACAATGGAAATATGAGCCGTCGGTCTAAAACGAACAATCATAGACAATGGAAACATGAGCCGTCAATCATAGACAATGGAAACATGAACCGTCGGTCTAAAACGAACAATCATAGACAATGGAAACATCGGAAAAACGAAGAAACAAAGACATAATATCAGTACCATACAGAAAAGAAAAAAACAACTAAGAAACATACACATACAAAGATTAAAAAGACGGACCCAATAGAAAGGAAACATGGATGAGATCAGGTACACCCGTAGATTAGGCATCTCCTACTTGTTATAAGACATCCGTCATTTTGAACATGTCAAATCCGGTGGAGGAAACTACTTCAGCTTTAAAACAGTTTCGTTCCTTGATTTAATTAGCTTGCATACAAAACTTCTCGATTTTTAATCCATTTAAAAATAATTTTTTGAGGACCCATCCCCACCACATCCGGTTGTATTCAAGGACTTTTGTGAGAAAAAGGTTTAATGTTATCTAATGAAACTTCGCAGGTAGAAAGATCACCAAAACTTTAAAGTTCACAATTCTTACAGGTATTTATAAATTGAACAAAAATGGTTTACGGATCAAAACTTCAAAATGTCATTATTGATTTGAACAAAACATGAAGGCGTCAGAGTTATGAAAATCATATACTTGTATGTTGCGTACATGTTATTTTTTGTACAAGTTGTTACTTTTATAAAAATATTGTACAAGTAATAATTTGTATGATGGTATCATATAAGTTATAACCTGTACGATTTGGATTGTACAAGTAATTACTTGTACAATTCTATTATCAAAAATAGCAATAACTTGTACAAAGGCATAAATTCAGAGTTCCTGATTGAATTTTGCTTTCCTACTTTTCTGATAATAAGAACTAACAAAGTTCTCTGGAAAGAGTGAATACCGATAAAAAAATGAGTAGCCTTGCATGGAATCATAAAGGGAACGAAAAGGAAAATACATATTGGATGCTTTTTGGGTTTTTTTATGCTTGAAATTATTGACCACATTGTCTTTTTTCTTGAGCCATCCTTTAATATTATTGAAAAGTGATGTCACTAGCTTTAATTAACAATTCCCGTAAGCACAACGAATAAGACTTCGGATAAGACATCAGTTGTCGAAATAAGAACATCCGTATCATAGTTTGTTACTATTGACGCTTTATAGATGTTCTATTCTGCTGAATTGTAAAATTTGGTACCCTTACAATGTAGATCTGAATTCTGGAATCTGTTACAGGGGTCAGTGGACTTGTAATTGCGCGAAATGACTATCCGTTCCGAACGAATTTTACAACCTTTATATAAGAAATGTCACGACTTCACATCTCAACAAGAATAGCAATTCTGTCTCAAATTCGATAAAATGTTACTGACATATAGACAGATAAAGAATCATTCGAAAAGTAAGTGAGAACCGAACCGTCGGTCTAAAACGAACAATCATAGACAATGGAGACATGAACCGTCGGTCTAAAACGAACAATCATAGACAATGGAAACATGAACCGTCGGTCTAAAACGAACAATCATAGACAATGGAAACATGAGCCGTCAATCATAGACAATGGAAACATGAACCGTCGGTCTAAAACGAACAATCATAGACAATGGAAACATGAGCCGTCAATCATAGACAATGGAAACATGAACCGTCGGTCTAAAACGAACAATCATAGACAATGGAAACATCGGAAAAACGAAGAAACAAAGACATAATATCAGTACCATACAGAAAAGAAAAAANCCATAGGGTCCAATGTTAAAACTATGTTCCCCGCTGGCGGCCATCTTGGATTAGGTACGGACCTGTCGGATACCTTTTAAGAAGGGGACCATCTAAGGACCATTGTGACTTAGTTTTGTTATAATTGGACTGGTAGTTTCTGAGAAGAAGATCTTTGAATGTGTGTACCCATAGGGTCCAATGTTAAAACTATGTTCCCAGCTGGCGGCCATCTTGGATGAGGTACGGACCTCATGGATACCTTTTTTAAAGGGGACCACCCAAGGACCATTGTGACCAAATTTGGTTCCAATTGGCCCAGTGGTTTCGGAGGAGAAGATCTTTGAATGAAAAGTTTACGCCGGACGGACGGACGACGGACGGACGACGGACGACGGACGCCGGACGCCAAGTGATGGCAAAAGCTCACCCTGGCATAGCCAGGTGAGCTAAAAAAGGTTTAATGTTATCTAATGAAACTTCGCAGGCAGAAAGATCACCAAAACTTTAAAGTTTACAATTCTTACAGGTATTTATAAATTGAACAAAAATGGTTTCCGGATCAAAACTTCAAAATGTCATTATTGATTTGAACAAAACATGAAAGCGTCAGAGTTACGAAAATCATATACTTATATGTTGCGTACATGTTATTATTTTGTACAAGTTATTACTTTTATAAAAATATTGTACAAGTAGTAACTTGTATGATGGTATCATATAAGTTATAACCTGTACGATTTGGATTGTACAAGTAATTACTTGTACAATTCTATTATCAAAAATAGCAATAACTTGTACAAAGGCATAATTTCAGAGTTCCTGATTGAATTTTGCTTTCCTACTTTTCTGATAATAAGAACTAACAAAGTTCTCTGGAAAGAGTGAATACTGATAAAAAAATGAGTAGCCTTGCATGGAATCATAAAGGGAACGAAAAGGAAAATACATATTGGACGGTTATCTGTTTGGGTTTTTATATGCTTGAAATTAGTGACCACATTGTCTTTTCTTTTGAGCCATCCTTTAATATTATTGAAAAGTGATCTCACTAGAATTAATTAACAATTCCTGAAGCAATAGAAATCAGCTATTATACTGCTAAAGCAATTTAATAATATTGAACCCATCTACCATTTGTTTCAGAATGGTGAATGGAAATGAATTTGATATTTACACAGGGACAGATTTGTAGTACATGTACATGATGCAATATCCAAAAACAATGTGCAGTTAGTAAACAATAAATTAATCAATGGGACAATTCTTTAATTATTGTTTTTCATCTTGAAGTCACAATGAAGCATACAACAAAGAGCAGTGGGTGACACCTCATAGTGATTCCAAGACTAGCACCGGTTTGAGTGGAATTAATTGCTACATATCAAACAACACCACACCGATGTCATATTACTAAGGGATGCAGGATCATCAGAAGATATAAAATAAAAAGAAGTGTTGTTAGAATCACTGTCGTCCATTGTGAATTTATCAAATGATTTACAGATTCATCATGATATGGTTTCAATATTTATCATCCTAACACTTCAAATTCTACCAATACTTTGTAATTTTATTTCAATAGTAATCACATTACAAGCTCACTAAAAGTTTTAAGTTGCCATTTTATACCTTTTGGTTTTAGTAATTTAACTTAGATGGGATATGGAGTAAATGCACATGAGATAAATTCTCTACAAATACATGATTTAACCAAGCAATGGAACAAAGCTTTATTGTTGCTCTTCCTCTGGAAGTCACAATGAGGCATTCAACAATGAGCTATGCTCATACCTCATAGTAAGTTCAAGACAACATATAAACAACCACAGGCACTCATGTAGACAATTGCAGAAAAACTTGGCATAATAAAACAAGAGACATGGGCACAATCAATTATTTTCTTTAAATACTTAATTTTAATTTAACTTAACTGAAAAAGAGATCATTCAGTTTGGCGCTTCTAGTACATCAAACATTTCTAATAATATAAAACTTCTCTAGATTGCCTGCCACATATGCATGTTCATTTCATTATAAAAAATGAAAGCAAGTTAGGAACTCTAAATTTATATCATGGTACAAGTTATTACTATTTTTGTTCAGAAAATTGTACAAGCAATTACTTGTACGATCTAATTTGTACACGTTATAACTTGTATGATACCATCATACAAGTTATTACTTGTACAATATTTTCATACAAGTAATAACTTGTACAAATTAATAACATGTACACAACATATATTTGGGTCAGTAGGTCGAAGGAAGGTCACATATACAAGTACTTACATAAATTGAAAATTTGAACCGAAAATTAGTTTCCGGTGCATAACATCAGAGTGCCTTTTTGGATTTAAATAAAACCGCGATAAAAGCTTTAGAGGTAAGAAAGACACTTCTGAATTTTGGGATCAGTAAGTAACAGGTCAAGGTAAGATATTGATACTGCCGATGTCTATGGAAATACACGATGACTTTACCAAACCCATCTGAGAGTTTCGAGTTTGATTTTTCCTGTGTAGTGCGACAGTGTTTTGCCAGCAGACTAGGCTCCTTGAGCTAGCCGACAGTTTAGCGGCGAGCACTCCTTGACCCATCTTACAAAATTACGTTATGCCCCTTGTTTCAAGATTGTGGTCATTGAGTTAGTAGTCTATCTGTTTTGGGTTTATTCGTATGTTCATTATAGTATAAGGAAAAGGGACAGAGAAAAGGGGGTTTGGGTATCCATAAACCGGTTTAACCCTACAGCTGGCTTTTGCTATTGCCGGTACAAAGTCCGGCTGTCCCTAGTTCCTATCGTTGTTTACGTTTGTCTTTTGTATTTTCATAGTGAGTTTTTTCTTGTGCAGTTCCTTGTTACTTTGTGGCATATGACTATGTTTTTCGGCCATTGTAGGTGTTTCCTGTTATCTTCTTATTCTATTTTACAGAAAATGGCTTATATGAGGGTTTGATCTGAACACATATTTAAGCTTTTAAGTACCTGTCCGTCGAAAAAAAACAAGCAAAAAACGTTGGTGTGGTGATACATTGAGAAAAAACAATTTCAATAAAGTTAACACAGAAAACATCATTTTGATAGATAAAAGTAGTTCTGTATTATTTTGCCTATTTGAGTTATCAGTGTCTAAAATTTAGTTACATTGTACAGCAAAAAGTACGGGAAAATTTTCCCGGCATTTTTGTCTCTCTATAACCAGTCAAAAATTATCTCGGGACCTAACACATCTTTTTTTGGATGTGTTTTTATGACCAAATGAATACACCTAAAAATACAGAATCTAAATTTGTGATGTGCCACCCCCTGACTGACTCTTAGCTGGAATACTACTTAAAGACAATATCATATCAATGATCTTCCTCAAGGATCTTCTAGTTTGGTTTACCTAAGTTAGTTTTGCAGTAGCACTCTCGCATTTAATATGGGAATGCCCATTAAGTTTTCAGAATTGTGAATCCGGCTCAACTTTAAAAAAAAATGCTTGGAAAATCATACTTAATTTTTTTTTTTTTTTTTTTTTTTTTTTTTTTTGAATTCTAACATGCAATCTTATATCTCGTCTATTTTTGCATCTTATTAATTCTGAACACTAAGAATTTCAAAATATGATCTTATTTTTGTACATATCCTGCAATATATTTTGCTTTATTTTAAGCTCGCTACCAGCAACATTTCTTTTTGTTTCAATTGAATTTTCTCTTTTTAAATTAAATAACATAACATTAAGTTGTAGATTTACTTTTATCTCTGAATTTTGATAAAAAAATTGGGCATGAAAACAATTAAAAAAAACAAGAAGCTCTAAGGGCCTGTATCGCCCCCTGGTCAAGTCTGACATAAAGATTCCAAATAAACTAAATAAAAAAGGCCTCATTTTCCTTCCCAAGGTTCCTTCCCGTAGTGCTAATAGTTATTTCAGAATAAGATTTTAGAAGATGATTTGCCCATATGGTGAAATGGTAAACTAAGTTTCGCACCGGCGGTAATCTTCGAAGAGATCAGACATCTTGACCATCTTGACCATGTTCAGTAAAATGTAGTCCTTGACATGCTGAACATTTTTGCAATTTAAACTTGCATCATCTATCTCAAACCGTTTTTGAAATATAAGACAAAAGGTATAAAATCACGAAAAATTGGACCAATAAAAAGAAATAACTCGGTACTTGAATTTTATTCAAAATTTCCATGTTGGTAGATCTAGAAATGCTGATCATTTTAACAACTTAAAATGAACCTTTATATCAAACTGTTTTTGAAATATAAGACAAAAATGTATAAAATCACGAAAATTTTGGCTAATAAAGGGCAAAAACTCCAACACGGATTTTTAAATTTTTTTCTTCAAAATTTTAATGTAGGTAGATCTTGATATGTTCAGCATTTTCGCTATTAAACCTCTATCTGTTACAGTTTTTTCAATAAAAAAAGATCAAAATCAAACAGAAAAAGGGCAATAACTCTAAAATGGGTCATCACATTTTATTCAAAATTGCAGAGTAGGTAGATCTTGTCATGCTTTCTAATTTTCACATGTTAGATTTTTGATATCTGTATCGGTTTTCGGGTTATTTGCCACAAACTGCAATTTACCCTTCTGTTCTATTTTTAGTAAGAACCGACATGTTGTTTGACCTGCGACATAGTGAAACTAGATACCATAGTAATGATTAGGTTGAAGTTTTGTTCTATTTGACAAATTGGTTTCAGAGACGAATTTTGATAGTGAGCTAACGACTGACTGACGACGGACGCCAAGTGAGATAAAAAATCAGTCTGCACAATATAATCCCTTTGATCGGACAGGCTTTCCATCTGTTATAATGCACACTTTATTCACTATTATTGTATTTGCAATGTAAAAGTTTGAATTAGCAACATGGAAACTTAAATTGAAGAATATCATTTGAAAACACCTTTGCAATTTATTTTATGTTTGTTGACGATCCCACATCCATGCGTAAAAAAGACATACATCTAGCAATGAATTTCTCTCAAACTGGTGCTAAGGTTCGTATTGCACTTACTGTGAGATATGAGCATAGCTCAGAGTTGAAGGCCTCATAGATCTTCATACCGACCTCAGGATGATGAACAACAATAACAGCATTGTTCCATTGCCTGGTTTTACCATGAATTTGTAGAGATTCTGTCTCGTGTGCATATAATCCATATCATGTCATTGTTTATTCAGCATTGTACAAACATAAATGGTCCCCACTTTTTATTCTACACGTTTGTAATGAATAAATACCTGCGGTTGATGTCAAGGCACAAAATAATGAAACCACACATGTTGCTGTCAATGTACTTCCATGAAATTTGTCAAGTAGTGCTATATATATCATTCCAGCGGCATACTGACAATATCCCGCGGTCATGTATTGAAAGAGTGATCCGAGTAGAACAATCCATGCCCATCTTGTGTCTGGTTTTGTTTGAAACATTTAAAAACGGACGCAGTGTTTCGAAAAGTCATGAATATCATTTAAGTTACAATATCTTCGGCGACGTATTTAGATATTATTAATATCATAAAAGACAGAGCACAACACAAAAATACTTAATGTGCAAAGGTCTTCTGATAACAGTTCAAGTGTAAAGATCATTCATAGATTAAACCTTTTTTTAATATATATCACTGAATCGAAAAAAAAATTTGCATGTAATCCTAGATTTGGTTCAATGCAGAACTATTGGTGTGAGTCCTAAACAAAATATTTGTATATGATAGTTCTACCTACACATTCTCCGTAACAAACGTTACATAATCATGATAATTACGCTGTACAACCACGTACATATTGTGTTCGTTCCAATATTTCTTGGCCATTTGCACAACGAATAAGAATTCGGATAAGACATCAGTTGTCGAAATAAGTACATCCGTATCATAATTTGTTAATATTAAAGCTATATAAATGTTCTTATCTGGTGAAAGGTAAACTTTGGTAACCTCACAATGTAGATTCGAATTCTAGAATCTGTTACAGGGGTCAGTAGAGTTGCAATGGTGCAAAATGATTATCCGTTGGTGCAAAATGATTATCTGTTTGAAAGTTGCAATTGTATATTGGAATTTTTTGTCTCAAATTCGGTAAAAATGTTCTGACATAAAGAATCATTCTGAAATATAAATCAGCAATCCAAGGAAAATGGCAACAGCGGAAAACAAAGAAACAAAGATACACAGAAAAGAAAAAAACTAAGCTTCACACACATACAAAGATGAATAACTCGGACTAAGAACACAAAGATGAGATCAGGCGCACCGGTAGATAATGCATAAGACATCATCCGTTTTGAACATGTCAAATTCGGTAGCACTAAAGACCAAGTGCGAATATGAAAGTCAAAACAATACTTGCGATTATTGAAAAAGTCATTATTACTGTCGTAAACATTATTGATTAAATGACAGTAATAATTTCTTTATCAGAATCGCATCTAATGTTTTGACTCTGATAATGATCCTATCGATTCGCACTTGATCGATAGTGGTCAGAGGAAATTACTTCAGCTTTTAAACAGTTGTGTTCTTTGATTTTATTAGCTGGCAAACAAAACTTCGTGATTTTTTTATTAATTTAAAAGCAACGTTTTGAGAACTCATTCCCCAACATATCCGGCTGAACCCAAAGTAAAAGAATAATTTGTAAACTGGTGAAAAGTAAAGTAAAGTTCTTTATTAACCAATGGGACATATGACAATACAATGATTATATAGTAACAATTTATACACGAAAACAACATATCACTAAACATACTGATCATATATTATAAATAATGTTTTATATCTATAACATTTTATTTCAATGTAATGTAGACCATGACAATGTAGGCGGTATAATATTGTGAAATAATTTTATTCTAAATTACTATTTTATGTATATAAACACATAAATAAGATTTTCTTTTATTATTTGTTTCCATTCATTGGTCACACATTAACCTGCCCGCGTCTAATGCACTTAAGCAAGTTTTAGGTCAGTTTAATGCAACAGTCACCAGGGGACATTGCCAAAAATTGCCAAAAATGGTTCCTAAACTCCTCAAAACGCCATATAAATCTAGATTCATTTTGTCATCTAGTCACTGTACTACTACTAAAGTTTCTATTATACTCACTAATACTTTGACTGCTATTAAAAACTAGGTTATAAATTTCTGTAACAAAGTATATGAAAACAGTGGTATCAATCACTTTTGGAGTGTAAAAAATTCATTGGAAGTTCTCGATGAATTGAATGCTTATAATGCCCATTTTGAATCCCTTGAAATTGTTGATTTCTCTACCCTTTATACTACCTTACCACACAATCTTATAAAGGAAAAATTCAGACGTCTTATTCAATGGGCATTCAAAAAATCCGATTGTGAATATATATGTTCTAATTCCTTTAAAACACATTTAAGTAATACAAAACAAAAGAACTCAATTAATTGGACTTGTTTTGATATGATTTCAGCACCTGAATTTTTACTTGACAATATATTCATTCGTTTCGGTAAACTCTATTTATCGCCAGGTAATAGGAATATCCATGGGTACCAATTGTGCACCACTTAAAGCGGACCTCTTTTTGAACTGCTACGAATCTCAGTTTATGACCAACATCAGCAAAGACCCATCTAAGCAGCATTTAATTGAAAAGTTTAACAATATTTTCCGATATTTGGATGATATTTTAACTTAAAATAATGACGACTTCAATACGTATTATAAGGACATCTACCTTAAAGAACTTACTTTGAATAAAGCCAATTCTAATAATCATCATTGTCCGTTCTTAGACATCAATTTTTGATATAACGAATGGCAAATTAGATACTAAAATTTATGAAACAAGGGACGATTTTTCTTTTCCCATAGTTAATTTATCCATTTCTGGATGGCGATATTTCATTAGCGCCATCCTATGGTGTTTACATATCTCAACTTCACGGGGTATAAAGTCTAGTTTCATTTTTGGATGGATGCAATGAAATAATGCGATTTCCGGTTGGAT
>MJUU01036826.1:110055-120677 GCA_002080025.1 Modiolus philippinarum | reverse complement strand
TTTTTTTCTATTTCAGTTTTGTTTGCTGTTTTTTTTTTGTTTGTTTGTTTTTTTTCACAATTCTAATTATTATCATAGATAATAATAATATGACTTTTTAAACATTACACATTTTTTTTTCAAATCAAAGTGACTAAACGGAACGATTAAGGATTTTTAAAGAAAAGACATGGCCATATCTTTTATTTCTAAAATTAATTGATATACGATGTATATCCATAATGAAATATTTTCCCTCAAACTATGTTGGTATAAGTTAACTAACATCAAGATGTAGACAGGAATAAAAGCCCTCCTTGATAAACTAGAGTTTTCTTTGTGTATCGTGCTTCAAATAAATAAATTAGTGAGGTGCTACATAGTGTACTTTTATTAAACCATTTCAAACGTTAGTAGTTAGAAATTTATATGACACATTAATATCTGTCCTTTCTTACTGCATGAGAGGACAGTTTTAAAATAGTATGCACAAAGCATTTATTTGTTATCAAATTGAATTTCTAGTGATAAAAACATTTAATATATATAAAAATAAATATTTCTATGTAAATTCTAATAATAGAAATTTAAATTAACAAAATTCAGAATTTAAAGACCATCATACCTATATATTATTCTATTTAATGAAAGTTTATGCTTTTTAATTAGATCAAGTATTAAAATAAATATGATGTAATCATAAATATGATAATTAGTGGTCGATTTTAAAAACACAGAATTTAAAGAAAGATAACTCTACTACATAACGATCTATAGACAATCAATATGTCTGCCTGATACTGAGGAAACGGTGGTGTGTGAATATTTGTAGTATTAACCATCAAAACATGCACAAATCGCTTCAAATCATTCGTAAAAATACACCTCTTAAATTATGTGTAGTCAGATAATTGATCTAGGGTGAGTTTAACTGATAAAAAGTCGCAAAATACCGAACTATTTCCTACGCCATGACATTGTGATCTGGACCCAAAAACAATTATATACTCTTGAATAGATAATACGCACTGATCGAGTATATGAAAAACATCACCAAAAATCAAATCAAATCTAATTTTTAAATAGCTGGTGCACAATGACAGTGTGCACTAAACATTCTGTGAAAGTTTCATTGAATTTCATCATGTGGTCTAGGAGGAGTTGTCGCCACAAAGTATGTTCCCTATGGCGGACGGAATATTTAACGAACGAACGGACGAACGAACGGACACTATGATCACTATATACCACCCGCTAAAGCGGGGGTATAATAAGTGTAGAAAATTCTACATTACCAATGAAAATATCAATTCTGGATTAAATGAGCAGAAATTAATATAGATACCCCCCCTTTTTAAATGTTTGATCTGGATACAACAATATGATCTAAACGAACCGGTGAAATGAAAAGTTTACGTATCTATATACTAAGTATTTAATTTTAAATGATAGATTAATTACATGTTTTTTTTTCCACTGATTTATTAAATATTAAAATAATAAATAGTATAATCAATATTGTTTTCACTTCCTATTACCTGCAAATTTACCTGTAAAATGCTTACCTGAGAAATGGCGCAAATGAAATACAAGCTTGTGGCGCAAATGAAATACCCCACTTCTCAAAAATTGGCGCAAATGCAATGCGCCCTCATACTTAACGTTATATTTCGTATTTTGGTATAAACATTCATGTCAATGTCTACATGTTTACATATCTTGTGTCGTTTAATGTTCATAGTTCAACATTTCTACTTGTATTTGGTGTTCACATCAGTGTGTTCTCGTATGTTGTATCATTTAATGTTAATGTTTTAACATTAATGCTTGATTTTTGTTCATATTTCATGTTGCATGTTGTGTTTTGATATTCAAGTTCTCATGAATGTGGTTAATCTATAATGTTTTGTATCATTTGATCTTGATATTTTAAGTTTCGTCTTTTGTTTTTTATATCAATGACTATATGTTGTCATAATGTTTGTTATTTCATTGGAGATTTCAAGTTATGTTTCAGTTTTATCATCAAAGTTCATATGAATGTCGCTTAATTTTGATATTTCAATGTTTCTGATTATATTTTTGTTCATATCAGTGTTAATATTCATATGTTTACATGTTTTTATATCACTTTATAGTCATACTTAACGTTAGGTGTATGATTTGGTGTTCATATTCGTATCAATGTTCAGATGTTTACATATCTTGCGTCAGTTTTGTGCTGATGTTTCAATGTTTCTGTTCGTATTTGGTGTTTGCATCATACGTTGTACCATTTAATGATGGTCTTTTAACATTTATGCTTGTATTTCGTGTTCACATTCACAGGTTTTAATAGTTTGTATTACTTTATGTTGCTCTTTTAACATCTATGCATGTATTTGTTGTTCATTTTGTCGTCAGTATCTATTTGTTTTCATAGTTTGTGTTTCATATCATTCTTGCATTCTTGCAGATAAAGTTTACATAATTTTGTTCATTCATAGTCATAGTTAACGTATCTTGTTATGTTTTCATTTAAAAGTTCATATCATTATGTTGTCTTGTTTTGTTGTATTTGTGTTCATATTTTATGTGTCGTGTTTTGTTTTGATGTCAAAGTTCACATTTGATTTCATACTTTGTTGTGTTTGCGTTCATATTTAACATATCATATTATGTTTTCATGGAACAGTTCACATCAATGTCATTATGTTGTCATTTATTGTTGTGTTTGTGTTCATACTTAACGTTATGTTTCGTGTTTTGGTATTAACATCCGTGTCAATGTTCATATGTTTACATATCTTGTGTCAGTTTATGTTGACGGTTTAAAGTTTCTGTTTGTATTTGGTGTTCATTTTGTCGCCAGTATCTATTTGCTTTCATAGTTTGGGTCAATTAATTGTCAAACTGACGTTATGTTTATATTTTTTGGTTCACATCAGCGTTAATATTCATATGTTTACATGTTTTAATATCACTTTATAGTCGTAGTTAACTGTTTGCTTATGATTTGCTGTTCACATTCGTGTAAATCTTCATATGTTTACATGTCCAGTGTCAATTCATTGTCATAGTTGACGTTATTTCTTTGTTTAGCTTACGTTGATGTTGTTAAGTTGTCATGTTCTGTTGTGTTGGTGTTCAATTTCATGTTGTATTACTTCATATTTATCCTTATGTTTGTATTTGTAGTTCATATTCAATATCTATTTGTGTTCATAATTAATGTCAGTTGATAGTCATAGCTGACGTTATGCTTCCGCTTTTAGTATTTAATTTCACATAAGTTTTCATATTATCTTCAGTGTCAATTTGTTTTCATAGTACATGTATCACTTAACGTTTATTTCGTCTTTCATAACTTAATATGTTTATATGTTATGAGTTCATAGTCATGAATGGACTTATGTTCTTATCAATGTCATTGATGTTTTGTGTCAGTTCATAGTCATAGATGACGTTTCATTATGTGTTTTCAATGACTTATGATATCCATCAGTATGATTAGGGTAACAGATCTAATAAGGTTAAGGGTTAAGTTATGAAAAAGGATTAGAGTTAGGGTTGCCTTAGACTTTAATTTTGGTTAATAAAGCCCAAGGTTAGGGGTATGGGTAATGTTATACATTATTAGAGAATAGGGTATGATAACAGTTCAGTTTAGTTTAGGGTTACTTTTGTTAGGGTAAAACTAATTTCATCATTGGGGATGATACCATTATTAACGTTAGTGTTTGTTTGAAAACTTTAGGTTAGGTTATCATTAATTAATAAATAAAATGAATTTCAAGTTTAAGATCAGTATTATTTAAATCATTTGGATTCGGATTACATATATATTAATGATTAGTGATAAGGTTAAAATCACCGATGTTCAGGTTATGGTTTTTATTAGGTTAAGTTGGAGTAGTTCAGGTTGGAAAAAATGAAATCATAAAGTTGTTGGGATATCTAATAATTAGCCAAAATAGAAATAATATTCAAATAAATAAATAATAAAATAATCATGAAAAATCAAAAGCAGAAAAAAAATAATAAGAAATAATAAGTAAAATAAATAACTATAAATATTTGAAATAATAATAATAGTTAATAAATAAAAATAAATTAAAATAATAAACAATAAATTAAAAATGAAATAAGAAAATAAAATAATAATAAAAGTAATAATAAAAATTTTTAATAAAAAAAATAAAACATTACTTAATTAAGAATAGAAATAAATTAACTAACACATGATGAAAATAATAATGAAATAATGAAATAAAAATAAAAGGATAATAAGTTTGAAAATAGAAAGTAATTATGGAGATAAAGAAAAAAACTGCAAAAAGAATGGTAAGGGTTAGTACAAGGATAAGTGTAAGGTTAAAGGTTAGGGTTAGAATAAAGACGAGGCCAGTGAAAATACCATGGACAGAAGTAGGGCGAAACCAAAGTAGAAAATAAAACTAAAGTAGAAGGCGAGACCTAGGAAAGTACCTTGGATAGTTGTAGGGCGAGACCAGTGACTATACATGGACTAGTGAAGTCAAAGCCAAATGCAAGGCACTCAAGACGAGGTCAAAGGTCAATGACACACTAAAGTTCAACACTACAACAAAAAGTTAGGGTAAAAGGTTAGGATTAGAGTTAGATCATAGATAGAATGAGGGTTATATCATGGGTTAGGGTTAGGGTTACTGTTATATACCAAAGGGTTAGTGTTGTATACAAAAGGGTAACTGTTATGTACATTAGAGTTGTTATTACTGTTATTACATAAGGGTAAGGGTTACTTTTATTTACATTAGGGTTATGGTAACTGTTATATACATAAGAGTTAGGGTAAATAAATTATGGACAGGCTTAGGTTTAGGGTTAGAGTTTAATGTATAGGGTAAAAATTAGGGTTAAGGGCAATACCAGAATGAACTGCTAAGCATTACTAGGAGACCTGATTCGCATATCTAACACATTTGCATATGATTTAGAGCAAGATCAAAGACAACACCATGGACAGGTGAGGCCAAAGTCAAAGGCGAAACATACGGGACGAGACCAAAAACCAATGAAATACTATTAATACAAAGGCACCTCGTCAAATGATACCCCAACAAAATACTAATACATTTTAGCACATCGTCTAATGAAAACCAATGAAATATATATATCAATACATAAGAACCTCGTCAGCACCTCGTCAAATAAAAACCCAATAAGATATACTATTTAAATATACTATTAATACATAAGCATCTCGTCCAATGAGAGACCAATAAAATATTATGTTAATACATTAGCATTTGAATAGTCGAGACCAAAGCAAAAGGCGAGATACCAATGGCAAGGCCGAAGACACTCTAACAGTAGATCAGCACCTCGTCGCACCTAGTTAGCACCTCGTCAGTTGAGAACCCCTAAATATAGTATTACCATGGTAGCACCTCGTGGCACCTCGTCGGGCATCTCGTCAAATGAGAGTTTATCGGCACATATATACTACTCTCCATATCCTTTCATTGCTTATGCAGATCGTCAATAGGGCCTGTAAGTCTCGTACAATTTTGGAACTTCCGGGATCAAAAATTGTACCCGGAAGTTACATTTCAAACAAAGATATATGACGTTTCAAACAAAAATTTGAACGTTATAATCCTCAGACGTCATGTTTTGGCGGGAGACGTTTTCAAATTCCTTGTTTATCGTGGATTCTCGTGAGTCACATGACGAGACTTACAGACCCTATAAACATAATTCAAATGGGCAAAGTGCTCTTGCAATCACTGTTATCCGTTGCTTGACAAAAGCTCTACTGTCTAAAGATGGTGGACCTTCCTTAGTTACGGCTTTTAGAGTGTGGATTTTACTACAGATGTTATCCAATCAGATTCACTGTTACAAAGATATTGCATTAGAATCACTGTAATCCGTTGCTTGACAAAAGCTCTAGTGCCTCAAGATGACAAGCACAGAACACCTATCAAGGCGATCATAAGAAAACTTGGCATAAAAGAAAGTGAGATATTGGTACTATAAAAAGATGGTTAGAATAACATTTGAAAATTACCAAAAAGAATTGAAAAAATGTGAAAGTATGAACGTATACCAATGTGGGAAATTCTCCAAAGAACAACTACAACCAAACTGAAATATTTAGAGAGCACACATCTTTCGCACAGGGAATCTTTTACTGCAGGAGATACAAACATAGCGTACATGCTCATGAGACAAAGTCTCTACTAAAACTTAGGGGTAATAACAATATTACCGAACAGAGTTGTAAAGAGCCGAAGTCCATGACACAAAAAGGACAAATCATGTGGAAACCGCCGGAAAATTGCCATTGGTAGAACCAAGCAGTGGAACATTATTGTTGTTCTTCATCTTCAAGTCACAATGAGGCCTTACTTTATAATGCTGGTGGACAATTACAAGATATAGACCAATACAAAGCTCTCATCAAGTCGACAGTAAGAATACTTGGCTTTGTGAAATATTTGGGTGTGGATCTTTAAACAAATGGTGAGACTAACATTTGGAAATTACAACAAAAATGCCAAAATATGAAAGTATGATGGTACATCCATACTCGAAATTCTCTCAAGAACAATTATACCATAACTGAAATATATAAGAGAGCACACATCTCTCGCACTGGGAATCTTTTTACGGCTTCCACACTGTAGCAATTGAACCACGCTGTGTCTTTCCTGTGTTGTTTTTTGTCTTTGTACTATTCGTTGTTTGGACTGACGGTTCGGTGCCTTCTTACTTCAGCCAAAAATGTCATTGTTACATATCTTTTTATAATAATGATTTATAATTTTCGGTCCAAATTCTCAAAATGGAGAAGCAAACATCACTTATGTGTTCAAAAATAAATGTTACTTGATTCAGAAGAAAACAAGCTTGAGAGTTTTAGATGGTGTGATATAGTTACTTGTCGTATAGAGAATTTTGAAATTTTTTAAACGTGTAAATTCAGTTTCAGTTAATCAAAATTTATTTTGTTATAGAGTAAGATTCGAATTAACACTGGTTGATTGCTAATTAGAATCTGATTTAATTTACTTAATTGTTCTGCAAGTGACAGTTGTCAACATTTCAGCATTGAGTGAAATATTTCGCATTACTCAATTTAAGGTAAAAAATGAGAGCAACTTCTGGAGAACGACAATTCGGATACCCGAACCGAACGAATATTGTTCTGATCCCGTATGCACGTAAACTGACTTTGACTTGTACAGGAATCTACGGGATTGTTACATTATTGGATTACCATAAGATCGGTGACTTTGTTACATTTAAAAATTTGCTGATTTCAAACTAACAGTTCCCCGTTATTTCACGTTACGAAATACCACTCTGTGTGAAAAATATGTAAAATAATGAGATTGAGGAATTAATAAGTTCTGCTTTGTTTGGTAAAAACTCCTAAAAAAGAGGGGGATGTATATTTTTAACATTTTCAAACTATATCAACAAGTTTCAGGTTCCACAATGTAATTACGTTAAATGAAAAAGGCGTAACATATTTAGCATTGTTATGTGATGGCCCCTTCAACGGGAACGTCTGATACAGGAGTTTGTCTTTTAATGCAGCATGGTCACAGTATGGGGTTGTAAAAAAATACCCCGTGTCGAAATGCATGCCCCTTATTTTTCTTAGATAAAGTATACTTGTACATGAGATTATTGTCTAAATTCTTGTAAATTCTAAAACCTAAGATTTAACTTCCTTCATCGCAGTTAGGTCCTTAGCTATATTTGATACTAATAATTATTCGGATTCCGTTTTTTTTTTTGTTTTTTTTTTCATTTTTTTTGAAAATGTGTATTTCCTATGTAGTGCTGCTGATGAGATAATAATTTCCGAATTGGCCATACCGCTCATTCAAATTAATTGCAGTTTAAGTTAACATATGTGTTATGGTGTCATGTTCATTTACTCCATATTATTTCGTAAATTATCTTTTATTTTCTCTTAATAAGCGTGAAAAGTTTAAAGAAGTTGGGGTTTTGCATTACACGATTGCTGTCGCCGATTATGGAGCCGGTAAAAACGGCTGTCAATAACCTAAAACGTATTTTTGTTTCTATGTTCTTATTTATTTTCTTTTAATTATTTATATATATATATATATTTTTTTTGTCTTTGTCATGCTGTATCAATTCGTGTTGGGTATGCGATGTTTTAAAGAGGTAATAGTAGACAGGGTTCTCCTCTGACGTCGAATGCCACTTTTTGCAAGATTGGTGGGTATCTGGATTTAGTCACATGTCGTTTTTTACTTACACCAAACACGTTTACAGCATGACAAAATTCGAGGAGCCAAAAAAAAAACCGTCAAGATACTTTGATTCTCGCCCATGGTACTAGGTTTCTCGCTCAAATGCCATTCACTTCGATTGAAATATTAGTATTTTATTTCGTCTGAAAAAAATTAGATTTTCTATTCTGATATCTGGGTGATATCATATTTATATTTTATAGCCATCTCAAGAGAGAAACCCGGTATAACAAGACAAGAGGTTTTGGAAATTTTGGTCATTTTGAAATCGCCCATCCAAAGAACGAAGAAATATATTTTGTGTAATTATGACCTTTATTCTGAAATCCTAACCTAGTAAATCTGAATCTTTATACATTTATACTTTGAATTGAAAATAAGCATTGAAACTTCAAGATATTATCTTCTTTTCGTCAACTTCACAAAGTCATTCCACCAAGTGCATTCCGCACACGTCTGAAGGAGTAACATTTATTAAAACTATCTACAGGAAATAAAACGTTTAATACCAAATATTTAAAGTAAACCAGATAAACTATATGTATGTTTAAATTGTCCACAAATCGTGCAGTATACTGCTTCTTTCGTTACAAGGTCTTTTGCGCTGAGGACAGTGGACTCAACAACTGCATGATTTTTCATTTTGTAATCTTTGTTTTGTTTTATTATGGTTTTGTTATTATTCATGTATGCCTTCAACCCTAATGTATATGGGTATAAATGTGCATTTAAATAAATATGATAAATTAATTTATTCAATCGTCATCAATTTGCACTTTACATTTGATGTCAATTGTGTATATTTTATACTGTGATGCTTGATCTTTTAATTGCAGTGCTTTGTCTTCAGCTTACTTCACCTGCTCGGTAGCAACATGTAAATTTGAATAACTTATTAATTCGAAGTTGCAGTGAATTTAGTGGACAAATTACGTGTCTTCACCGCATATCAATTAAAAGTCTGTTTCACTTCCTTTAGATAATGGAAATTCTCTTCTGCTGACTTTAATATTGCATATTTCGGCACCGGATTTTGCATGGTTGTGTAAAAATATTATACACTTCTGGAACCACTTTTAATTTGATGATTTTTAATACATTTTGAAAGAAAAGCCACTTTTTAAAAATGTTCCATACTTTTAAATGTATGATATTTCCCGCGCACAATTATAGACTAGACTGGCCCATTCTGAAATAGGTGTAGCCAGGTATATCTTTAAATCAGATGATTAACAAGTCTCACTTTGGCTTTTACCATGTGCTTGAACCCCCTTTTGATTTAAGAAAAAAACATACCCGCAAATGATATAATTCAACAAAATACTTAAACATGTAATTGAAATATGCATGCATTAAACCCAAATGAATTATTTGAAATAAATTGTTAATGTACTCCTAATTTTTATTCGATGTCTACAAACAAAAAGTCCGTGGATATCAATTGTTAACCGGAACCCCGAACGATTACACCTTGCTGTTATTAGGTAGGTCAACTCAGGTCATCTAATTCATCAAGTTACTTGATCGCCCCTAAAATAGAACAATCCAACACTTAGAAATTTTCACCCGTTTGAAAAAAAAATGTGAAAATGCACATGACTGCAGACTTTTGTGCATGTCATAATCGGCGAATTCAACGTATGATCATTCTTGATATACATACCAAATATGATAAAGATCAGTGTAAAAATAAAGCTGAAATCGTGAGATTTCCATTATCTATAGGAAGTGAAACCGACTTCCATACTATGCAAACTGCTGTCTATGCTATGCATGATATAGGAACTGTCCCACATGTTAATTTCTTTCACAGTATGTTACGTCAATATTTATAGAAATATAAGTTTGCTGATAATGATGTACACAAACTTACCTTAGAAGCACTTCATGTGATATTTATATATTTCTACCGTGTACATAGTGGTACATAGATTTTTTTCTGTAAATGTCACTTTAAAAACACACTTCATTGATAAGTCACACGGAATAATATTTTACGCTCGGTGATGTGATGCAGTTCACCAAACGATATAATGAATAAACAAGTTAAAAATTGATGCAAAGCATCAATTCGCCGCCAAATTAGGTCAAGTAGAGTGTATGTCTTGGAAATGTGTTCTTGTACTTTTATAGTACACGAAATATAACCTCTGACCTTAACTTTAACCAATCATTGAACCATGAAATGTAGGTCATAGTGACGAACAAACTCTTGTTTAATTTTGTTTTCTTTCTTAGAGACATCTGCATGCAAGGTAACATGATACTATCTCTTATAGTACCTAAGATATGAACTATGACCTAAATTCAATCAGTGTCAGTGGACCATGAAATTAAATCCTTTTCCCTCAAAGACATCTGCATGTAAAATTGTTTGATCCCATC
>MJUU01036826.1:81175-109240 GCA_002080025.1 Modiolus philippinarum | reverse complement strand
GATTGAAGGTCATTATTGTTATTGTTTGGTTTTAATTCATTTTATTAATTGTTCCATTTTTATGATTTTTGTTATTTTTGTTAAAATGATCGGGATCCAAAGCACGCTATCTTGACCCACTTCGACAGATTTTCTTTTGTTTTCACTCTCACTAATGTTGACCTATATCAATTAACCCATATCTGAGGCACACGTGTTTGGTAAAAAGATTGCGCCGGATACGCTGGTTCTCGCTTTATGTATTTATCATTTTTTATTATTTTTTTTATGAACAACCAAAAATTAATAGTAATAATAACAATAATAATTGGAAACAATATGCAACCCCCATCTTTTTTTAAAATCATTGCAATTAAGGTAATCATGCATCTGCATCATGATATCCAGACACACTCCTCCGGACATGTAACAGAAAAGTCAAGCAAGCATAACCCGTCTCCCTTGTCTTATTGATTTCCCTTTCACATTAGTTATAATATTAATGAAAATTAAATTAATAATTTTGTAAACAATTTTCTTGAATAAATAATTTAAAAATATTTCCTATCTTATTGAAAAGGTATCTTCATTGTAAAAGATTAGGACACATTAGATCGATTCTAATGGAAAACAAACAACTGCTCCTGGTCACGTGCTCCTCCACTGAAGTTTCAAAATATCGTATCAAATATATTCGCCGCCTCCTGGCGGCGAATAATAATTACGAAGTTATCACTGTGTGTCTTTGAAACATAATCAGTGTATATAATGTATATTTCCATACATTTGCACTGTAATTTGGAATGGTTTCATTTTTTTCTAAGTGCTGTATAACGCTGCAAAGATCCGGGGAGATGTCGTAAATCATAAATAGAAAAAATAATCGCTTGATATGCTAGTAAGTAGTAGTTGTATCTAAAAGGTGATAGTCCCATGGCCAGGCCCCGTGGGTCACAACTGATTTGTACCACGACCCTATGGTCATTTGTAAAGTTTTTTTTATAATAATTCAGGTGGGGTCTTTCAGAAATTCGGCCCTAGATTATGAAATAAGCCGATAACATTTAATGACATCGTTGTACAAATGGCAAAGTCAGCAATGACAAAAAATAGTAATGTGTTTGTTAGGTGAGCTGCAAAGGTAGAATGTATGATTCCGACTTCCAACAGTGATGAAAATCATCTTTTTAGACCCGTTAACATCGGAAAATCCAGTAAGGTGTATGGCTGGATTTGAACCCCTGCTTTGTTGTCATCTATGGCAACATTGCCTGCACTATGTCCGGCCCCTAGACCACTAGGCCACCTAGGCTAAATAAAAATATAGCTTTCGGTATTCTAGTCATTCCTCCTTGTAGGAAATCTAGAGTTGTAACATAGTACACGATGAACATTAGGTGGGTAGGAAATAGATAGAAGAAGGATAAGGTTGCAACAGGTAAGATACATATGGTATATAGAATAGTGTTGCACGCAGCTCTAGAACCGATTCAATAAATGTGTCCCTGGGCGTTCCTACTGACAGTGTTAATCCAATCAGCATCCAGGTGAAATGTAAGCCATGATCTGATTGGATTTCACATTACAATACAGTGACCATAGTTTACTATTCGTGTAATCATGTAAACATTTGGATTACATGGCGAACACTGTCGTGTTGAGAAATTTGATATGTAAAGATGGATTTAAACAGTTTCTAGTTGTCTTTATACTATAACACAAAATTGTAATCATTTTAAATTTTAATTCAAGATTTACCGAAAATCAATTAACAATGAAGGGATATGGAGTAAATGCAAATGAGACAAAATCTCTACAAATACATTGTAAAACACAGCAATGGAACAACGCTTTTATTGTTGTTCATTTTAATCATTTTAAGCACTGAATCTGGTCAGTTCATTCATAAAGATGAGGTTAATTGTGCTAGAGATCAACCAGTTCAGCAAAATGCGGAGTTTATAAACAACATTGTTAATTTGTTGCTGGTTCATTGAAATATTGAATCGATTCAAGGCCTTATACATGGCGGTTGAACTATATCTCGACTATGAATGTTTACCCGCTGTAGAATACAATATGGTCACCAATATTAATTTTGACCAGATAGATATTTATGTCATTTCAATTTTCGAAATAAAATTATTTCAAAATAGTCGCGTTTGATAAGAACCCAATATCATTTCCCACCACTTGCCATTTCCATGATATTCGAATCTTAAAATGATACGAAAGCTATACTTGCGCCAAATGTAAGTATATAGAGGAAAAAAAAAATACATACCACTGGATAACATATTGGATGAAATTATTTCATAGAGGAGACAGTTATCAGTTACACTTACTTTAGCAATAAAAAAACTGATATTATTTCATCTTAGATCTATGAGGGGGTGGACAGGGGGGTCGGCAATTCCCGGTTCACTCCCCCTAGACTCCCGGCTCCCGCCCCATTGACTCCCGGTTCCTTCCCCCTTATCTCCCGCCTCCCGACCCCAAAATTTTTTCTACTCCCGCTTTTCCGTCTCTCTGTTCTCCTGGTTCCCGCCCCTTTAACTCCCAGTTCCCAACCCCTTTACTCCCGGTTCCCGATCCCCCTGTCCACCCCCTCATCTATAGTCACGGCTAGGCCTTCACCCATTAGATACAAATTGTAGTTGCTACTCTTGTCACCGGATACAACGTTGTGTATGGTGGTGGTAGTGGCGAGAGGGGGAGGGGTATTTATTCTAAGATACTTAAAGACAAGAAGACAATTATTTAATGCCTACAAAGTTATCCGAATCTTGTTTTCTTGTTCCTATCTGGCAATCCTAGATTCTCAACCCCTCCATCCCCATTTTTCAGTCCCTTAGAAATTTAGATTTTTGCTGATATTAGGTAATTTACTAGAACAAGGATCAGTCATTTCAATCTAAACCAGGGGTCTTTTTCGATGACCATTTAAGCTACCGGATCACGGCCCATTTTATAACAGCCCGGGCGTACCAGTATGACAGCCAGCTTAGCCCAGAATCCAAGCTTTATCTATTTTGATTGCTTAGCGCTGTAAAGGCATTCCATTGCTAAGCTCTGAAATTGTATACCTGACATTTCCACGGCTGGGAAACTCGGTGATCTCAACCAAAAAACCGGCGTCCGGAAATCTGTGATTTACACTTAATAAGTGCAGTTCGAGAAAAATCAAAGAATGTAACTCCATATAAATTTAAAAAATAAGTGTTAATCAATCAAAAACCCTTTTCTTTTCTCTAGTAACGATGGTAAATTAGTTTTTTTCTTTATGTCCGGATTATGACAACAATAAACACGATATCTACTTTTATATGGTTTTAGTTATATTTTAGATCAAGATCTTTGACCAGTTTTACATGGAGTGACATTCCCCGATTTTTAAAAAACACTGTCTGTCACTTTGTATTAGTAGTAAAATTCAGTTGAGACCATCGAGTTTCCCAGGCGTGATTTCATTCCATCCTAGATTTAAAATCGCAATTAAAGACAAAACTGGAAAATATAGATTTTAGAAAAGGTATTGTATAAAAGATGGTGGATGAAATAGACGGCCAAACTGAACGACAAAAACTTACAATTTTCGCAGTAAGGGACCGACCATTTAACCTGAAAGGGGGAGGGGGGCATGGTTTTTTTTTCTCGAAAAAAATATTCTGAAGCTGATTTTTTGTGAAAAAATATTTTGGTTGCAAAAATGGTGAAAAAAATATTCTGAAGGGGGCTTCCTGCCACCAAAAATAATGCTTATTTTCCAAAAAAAAAATATTTTGTTTGTACTAGTTAAAAAAAATTTTTTTAAAAATATTTTTTTCTGTCCAGAAAAAAACCCATTACCCACTTCAAGTTAAATGGTCGGTCCCTAATATGTATAAGGAAACTGCAATGTATATTTTAACTACATTTGTATTAAAAGTTTCTATATACTGAGATGAAACAGCATTAATTATGATACGTTTTTAGTGGATTTTGTTTTGGTACTCGGCATCTTTGAATCTCGAGCTTTGAATTCAATAATCTTTGAAAATTCGATGTTAATCTAATAAGGGTAAAAACACTGAATGCGTGATACATAATCAAGAGAGAATGGTGATAACATTTGATGTAATAAGAGTTCAGAACAGAAAGAACAAGACATCATCAATTAGTGATCATCTCTTTGTGTAGTAGTAGCGCGTGCAATACCATTGATAAATTTAAAACTTGTTTCATATGATTCGGGGGAAATTCGAGTTGCTGATTGGCTGAAATATCATTTGTCACCGAATGCGTACGGGGACAGATTTATTGAAACGACCCTATATAATATGAATAACAAGAAAATTATTGACGCAAGCGTCAAATTATAGGCCGCCTAATATTGAAATTTCAAAAGTGTTGCATTTTCATGGGAGTTTGCAATATTTAGATTGTGAAGCAATTGTGTACAAGTTCTAAAGTGAGAGCAGAAAGCTGACAGTGTCAATGCCTGTGAATGATGGAAAAGCAAGTCCTAAGTCTTGTTGCCAGTGACATTTGTTGCATATAAGGGTACCTTAAATTCGTGCTCTCAAACGCTTATATGATTATGAATAAATCCGCGGGAAATGTGTGGAACGAATTCACGCTATAAATTAAAGACCCGTTAGGCGATAAAAAAAATCAGTTAGTTTTGATAATCTGTGTGTATTTATTGTACATGTGTTTACACTATGTATATGTTACAGTACAAATTGGAATCCAGTAGGATCCGGAATCCTCTTAGTACAAATTGGAATTCTAATTTCTACTGGGACAAATTAGAATTCTGATTTGAACTGGATTTAATTCAGTACATATTGGAATTCCAATTTCTACTGAGACAAATAAGAATTCCAATATGTACTGGATTTAATCCAGTTTAAATTGGAATTCCAATTTCTCCTAGGAGAAATTGAGATATCCTGATTTGTACTAGGATGATTCTGAATCCTACTAAATTTCTAGTATGATCCAGAATAATACTGGTATTTTGTTTGGAGGATTCTGGATATTACTGACATTCAAAGCTGAAAAAAGGTTAACTTTTTGATTTTGCTATAAGAAGTATATTTACCACAACAGTTTAATTCATGAAAATTAAATAGTAACAAAAAATATAAATGACAAATGACATATAATTGTATATAACTGTCCATTAGTTGCAACAATTGGTGGATTTATTTTTTATTTACAATAAAAACATCGCATTGTATTGCATTTGCTAGAGTAGTTACAAACTGTGGCTATTATACTACCAGCTTTCAACGAACGATTTTTTTAACATGACTGAAATTGTGAAATTCCATTAAGAGTTGCAGGATCTACCACATTTAAACCAGGTAAACAAAGACTTCTAAAATCAACAAAATCAGTATCAGAATAGAAATTTTTAAGAATGCCATCTGTAAAAAAAATATTCATATTCCAATATATATATTTTTGTAAAATACTACCATGTGTTCTTGCGTATTTTAACTTAGTGATCAGAAGTTCAAACTGTGCGTAAAGGTTTAAGAGTTCTATTACTGTTTTTATTGATTTAAGTTAGTACGATCCAGAATCCTACTAGTATAAATCCGGATATCGCAATTTCTCCTAGGAGAAATTCGAATTCCAATTTATACTGGATAAAATCCAGTACAAATTGGAATTCTAATTTGTCCCAGTAGAAATTGGAATCCCAATATATACTGAATTAAATTCAGTACAAATCAGAATTCTAATTTGTCCCAGTAGGAATTAGAATTCCAATTTGTACTAGGAGGATTCCGGATCCTACTGGATTCCAATTTGTACTGTATATATTATCACAATTATATTTTTAATCGATAATAAAGATGGAATTAAACTTAATTATAAATTGCAACATGGTGATTACATTAAAGGAGTTTATTATTTCAAGCATGCCTTTTCAACTTCTTCAAGGCATCCAATTAAAAAACGATTCTAAATTTGCTGCAAAACATTCATGTATCTATGACAACCATTTTTTAACTGAAAACTTCAGGTATATGATGATGAAAGACATTAAAATTGCCTTTTAAAATATTTTGAAAGTTTGAAACATCAAAATCATTGTTTTTTTTAGACTTGTAATTTTCTTACATGTACCATCAACTATATTCATTCCGCGGTTAATCATGTCATTCGTACAAATCCTATATCAAATAACGGACCGCCTCGTGGCGGCCCGTAATAATGATTTGGTAAGGTAAGCTTACCAACATAGTATTATTCATATTATATAGAGCTGCGTGCAACACTATTATTATCTATATATGAAATAAAAGGAGATAACTCCTTGATTTGTACAAAATTTAGTTCCTTTGTTAAATAATTTATACATTATGTTTCAAGTCATTCACACTTAATCTTTTATTGTCGTGTTCTATTATTCCCGAATCTTTATTCTTGTATTTCCTGTGCTTTGTCACCATGCCACTCTTCTATTGAAGTAGATATGGAAAATTGCCGCTTTGTTTTGACATTGTATAAGTTCAGCTTTTGGGTGCATTCAAAAATTTGGTTTGAACAGGTTTGCCATGTGACAGTCATAATATATGACCTGCTTGATTTCTTCAGTCATGCACAGCCATTTAAATTGCAGAATTATATGTTATATATAGCATTGATTAAAACTAAACTGGGCTGAGCGGACGGTTTTCAACTTTATTGGTATATAAAATATCTGGAAAAGGCTTAAAGCAACTGCAGTTTAAGCGTCGTTTTAAGGTCAGCTGAAATGCGTTACAACCAAAACACCATTTGCAGATGTTTTCAAGTCAAAATTACTCTCTCTCTCTCTCTCTCTCTCTCTCTCTATTAGAAAGTTCACAAAGTTAGTGCTTTATTTTTGATAGGTATATTTGTGATGTATGTTTGTGATGTTGGAATATTTGTAAATGTATCGTGCCTTTGGTCTTCTGTGTTCTTATGATCTCTCTCGATCTCTCTCTCTCTCTCTCTTGGCTATATCACTGGCATTTGATTTAATATATAATTAATTCTTATTCTTATTACCGTTGTTTTATTCCCCGGAAAAGAAAACCATGTTTGTTGCAATGAACCTTTTGCAGGTGAAATTTAACTGAAGTACAATTTATTTTCCCCGGTACCTGGATTGGCCTGACCGGAGCGGTGCTTCACCAAATTGTAAATAAAGGACAACCCTGTCTATATACTTGGCATATGGGTCATAATATGCAAATCATGCTGCAGAGAATTGTAGACAAACTGTGAAGAAATGCTACGCCCCCTTCTAGATTTTTCGAAACATTGCTCAATTGACGTTAACTCTAGCTAATCAACCGATCAAACATAGATGTAACTTCGCTAAAATGCTTTAAATTTATAACATATTCGCTACTGGAGTTTTCACCGAAGTTTCAGTTTTCATTGGGTTATCTATGGCACTTAAAAACTTTTTGTGCTGTTCCCCCTTTTGTATTCCTTTGCGAGTTTCATGTATGATTAGAGCTGTCAGTATCGTTGCTTAAATATATTAAAATAACATATAGTCCAACTTATATAACTGCACTTGTGTTTTCGGTATGCTTTTCGCTGAACGTCCGATATCGTGAGAAATCTGTATATGGTGGTTGTATTCCAGAGGAATAAATATGCTATTATACGACTTTGTCAAGTCTTTTTCATTTCAAATATCGGACCTTAATTATGGTTTGTAATGATGACAAAGGCCGATATTTACTTGAATAAATCACATCTGCAATATTTTCATTTTTAATCATCCCTTTATTTACTGATACTGTCTATATTCAAATCAAACATTGCTGACCATGAGTTGTTGTGCTTGAATGTGTTGTTAAATATACTTTATTTTCTGTGTATTGAAACTGATCATTCTTCAGCACTTATAACCATTGATTCCAAAGTCTCCATTCTCTTTGTTATCTTTGATAAAGTTAATCCACTCAACCTTCTTTGTTGTTGTGAGTTTCGTTCAACTTGAAGAGTCTTGACATTTCTTCTTCAGCATTTCATCTTCCACTTCAAAATTTACATTAAATTCAAGGTCATCCACATTATACGTAGTTTCACTTACTTTTTCACGACACGCCATACTAAACAGTGCACAAAATGCACCGAAAACAAACAGAATACCTGGTTAATAAAAAACAGTATTTTACTAAATACACACTCTTATCCTTTGTCACAGTAATTAAGTTTTAAGTAGTATTCAAGCTAAAAGTCAGACAGTGGGCCACATCTTAAATTTAGAATTCGAATTTTTTGGCTTTTAGATTGAACCTCGAACATGATTTTTGACTGGTTATAGAGAGAAAAATATGGCGGGAAAATTTTCTCGTGCTTTTCACTGCACAATGTAACTAAATTTTGGACGCAGATAACTCAAAAAGGCAAAATAACACAGAAGTTTTACTTTTCAAAATGGCGTTTTTTTATTTTATTTTATTTTTTTATTATCATTATTTATTATTAATTTTTTTCATATTTTTTTTCGGTTAGTTTTATTAAAACCAAACATGAAAAGTTAGCGTTTTTTCCTCGATGTGCCACCGTAACAATGTTCTTTGTCTTTTCGACGGACTGGTACTTAAATACATGTCTATAAGATTTGAATACGACCATGGCTGATATAAAGTACTTCAGGAAAATCGAAAATGATAAGAAAATGATTATTTCAACGTCACGGTGTCATCACGTACACAGATGTCAAAACATTTGTTATGAGTATTGTACTCCGGATTACTCAGCCAGTCGATTGTATTCATTTTACATGTGGGGACCAATTATTTTCGTTTATTCCATTCACTCTTCTACATGAATAAAAAGAATGATCAAGCAAACGTAGACCGGAATCAAAGAAATATTTTTCAAAACTGAATTTTCCTCTTTACGGACTTCAAAAATATAGATTGCTGAACAGGAAATTTGAATACGGGGGATAAGAACTCTCGTGTAATTGAAGGCGGAAACGATCGCCTCGGATACTAGTTAGAAGGAATACTTGATTTCTAAACTTATTGAAATAAAGAAAACAAGCTGTTTCTGAAATTGAAGTGCATTTTAATTTCTTTCCTACATGACAAATTTCAATTGAGGAAAAAAAATAAATCTAAATTGATAAAATCATCTATATTTTGATCTTATTTTAGGTAACCTATGCATACATTCGTACTAGTCGTTGAACATTAACATAAATTTCAAACGAATGTTAAATGTAAAGCTCATTCATGCTAAATTAATAATGCTTGCAATATTGAAAGCTTACATTTTTAAAGAATAATTTCCTTATTGTAAGACAAACGCGAACTATTTAACATGAAAGTGGAACTTCTTTACTCTTTATGAAGACAATGGGATACTCTGAGCAAGTAAACGATTAACTAAATACCGAAGTTACTGTGAATTTTGATTCTGCATATGCGCATTTCTACAATTTATGTCTCTTCAGTGCAGATAAAATCTAAACGTTTGGAAGACCATAATATCAAAGATGTTTAAAAACTGATAGAGAACAAATTACCAAATATGATCTAAATAGAAAACCAAAATCAGCTAAGGACAGAGCTTTGCATGAGGGAGATACTTGATTCGTCCCCGAACTATGAACAATGGAAATGATAGGGGAGTTGTAACTCAGCATTTTTCATGAACACACAAAGATCAAAATACAAGAATAAAGCGAATTCGTTCTTATACAATTCACACATTACCACATGTGGTGCTTATAAATTTTTTACCTGCTATAATGAAGGAATCTCTATATGTTCCACCAGAGTCAATAATAAATGCTGGAATAAAACAAATTTACATTGTATATTGGTATCAGCCTGAAATCTCTATATCACGGCCCAGACAATAAAATGACAATTTATCGCTTATTCACCGATAAGTTAACATGCAAAATAATCGACAAATTCATAAAACAAAATCAAAACAAATTTGAACAATCAGCATTACATGTAACTCCAACATAATCAATTTTTCAGATATTGATTTTTTTTTTAAAAATGTGTTTCCAATTTCAGATTTCGCTTCTATTAATGACTTGCTGATATTGGTGACGTCACCACTGACAATGGTCTATAAGCGACCTATATCGGGTTTCAACATCCTGCTTTGCAATATGGACATTGAAAAAAAAACGTTAGTATATGATAGCTTATATTTTTACAAACTTAGCATATATGACCATATAAGCCTGCTTCAAATCAAATTTTTACTGTCTGTTTTTCCGAGGTAAGGTGATTAATCTCACACTCATCCTAGTACCTCAATGTTAGTGTTTTCTTACAGAGTTCTAGGAGTAGGCTTAATTCAAACGCTTATAAGCATGCAATTGATTTCTTCATATATCTAATTTGAAATCTACATGTAACTATCAGCCTGCCTCGTTCTGGTGACAGCCATATCAGCTCGAGTATTGCAAGTATTGCTTTTGCACATCTTTTGGTTTATCGTTTTCTACATGATTTTATTTTATCTACACTGAGGAGACACAACTGTCGAAAATACCATCTGTATAAACAAAATCTACAGTAATTTAGATATTTATTTATTAAGTTATATACAAACAGTCCAGGTATTAATGTAAATCAAATACTTACCACCTAAAGGGGGACCAAGAAAAGACCCGATTCCACAATATATCATCAGATATCCAATGCCATGTGCAAGCTTCTTGTGACCTAAAGTCTGTATCACAACTATGTTTACAAGTGTCCAGCAGCAACCCGAATAACTTCCAAAAATACACCCATAAATGACTTTGGCATAAAAAGAATGGTTGAATATTGGAAATACGGCTGTGGAAACTCCTAATAGACTAAATACTCCGAACAACATTATTAACTCTTCTATATTGTTACTATTGTTTGCCATGCCGAATAAAATCCTGGCAAAACTGCCACAAATTCCGGCAAAAGACAAAATTAAAGATATTTCCATTTTCGTGGAATTTGTATGGTAACAATAAGCAGGGAAATGAACGTACACTACAAAGAGGCTGACATTTGCTAAAAAATATGATAAACAAATACAAATCATTGATCGATTTCTAATAATATCAAAGTAGGATTGTAACGAAATTTTGCAATCATGCTTACGGTTTGCATTTAAAAATTTCGTTTTTGCTTCTATTTCTGAAAAACGGAATGTGGCACCAAAAACGGTGTTTTGTAATGTTAATCCAGAAAGAATCAGAAAAAATCCAGTGTAACTGTAGCTGTCATATACTATTTGGTATAATGGTGCAAGAACAAATGGACCGATTCCAGCACCGGATACAGCAATTCCACATGCCATGTTACATTTTTTCTCAAAGTTTAAACCCAAAACAATCAATCCTGTATTATAGCAGAGACCCAGTCCTGTACCTGCAAAAAATAGATGTTAAATACTTTATCATTGTGCAACTTTTTGCTAATTGTTTTGTTTGTTTGTTTGTTTGTTTTTTTTTTGTTTGTTTTTTTTGTTTGTTTTGTTTTTTCAAAATGATTTGTAGCTTCATTTGTTTTCTCCAGATTTTTATTGAAATATGTCGGTTTTCGGCTTAAAATGTTTTTTTCCGTGACTCGGATGTGACTACAGAATTGCTTAAACGAATTTGCACTTCACGATACGTTTTTGTCTTTACATTCCAAGGATACCATCTCCTCAATATCTCCTAAACCATTGTAGATTTTAATCCTTAAAAACATCAGTTTAAATTTCTTAAAAGGCTTCTAACAAATTATAACTAGCGAAAGAAAATCAGAAAACGAAATGATGCCTTCAAATAAGTTTATTATTATATTCAGTCACATGGACAAAGCTTGCAAAAATGTGAAGTCAGTGATCCTAAACCTAAATTAACTGTTTGTTGTTCAGCATCAACATTGTAATAGAAATCAATGTTTTCTTTTTCTATCAAAGCATGTGATGCTCCCGCAAAATATTTGTTGAGGCTCCCACCAATGGTTGAACCCAGCCATATTTGCTTGCGTCAGTATAAATCTAATTAAAGGCTTAACATGTGTTTTGCAGTGAACTTGTGTTTTGCAGTGGAATTGCAGACATTAACAGGGACCACAATGCTTAATTTTAACCTGACAGTAATCCCATATAAGCAAGTTAAATAAAAAACAACCGCAGTTACTGCAAATTTAGCTTTCTTTATATGGCCAATTCGACAACTTATGTCTCTCCAGAGCAAATCAATTCAAAACATTCGGAAGACCTTAAAAAAACGTTTTTAAATCTGAAAAAGAAAAATATGACCAAAAAAAAGATCTAAATTAATAGTCAAAATCTGCAAAGAATAATTCTTGTTCCTATTTGGACACGTGCATAAAACATCAAAATAGCTAGTAAAGACACCAACATAATAAGTATTAATATCAGATAAATACCTGCTAAAAGTCCAAAAGTAACAAATGTCCAACGGATGGTTTCCACAAAAGCAGTTAAAATTAATCCTGTAGATAATATGAGTGATCCTGTTATCATTGTCACCCGGCAGCTATATCTGTTTATCATTATACTGGCTAAGGGCCCTGAAAGGAATATTTTACGAGGTTTGAGCTGTCTTCTTGTTCTAAAATCGCTACATCCTTCAGAGTAAATGATGGTATCACACATTTCCGATGTATGCATGCTACATATTTGTATGACATGTGTAATGAGTTCTGTTTGTTTGTTTTGATTTTATTGCTTTTGTTGTTTCTTTAATTTGAGTTGTTCTTGTGTTTTTCATTAATATTTGAAATGCACTTTATCATGTTGTTTGTCGATGTAGTTATGTCGAATAGCGATAAAATCGATATTTCTTTTTTGAATTCGGTATTTAGTTATTTGTATATCGATTTAATACTTATACGGAATATAGGACATTTTGTGTTTGTACGGACTTTATGACGGCCAGTATCAAGTGAGCCCGTAAAGTCTGTATTATCGATAATTCACAAATAGATAACTAAATCTTTTTAATAGATAGAAAAAAGCTAAGATTTTTAATTTAGCACATTTAATCTATTGTTTATTGCAATGATTTCAATGTATTCTTCATTCAACGTATTACGTGTATGAACACGAAAAATAGTGCAAAAACATGATGTCAGATTAGCAACCCGCACGTGAGTCCTTTAGAGTGACCCGAAATTTTCGTGATAGTGTCCAGTTTGGTGATACTGTGGATATCAGTCTCCGTAGATCAAAGGAAATGTATACAAATTACCGATAAATGAAATTATAAAACGATAAAGGCAGTTTAACCACATTTCTTTTGAAAAGCTTGTACAAAGTTACAGTTCTTGTATTTTTTCACATACTTTGTCTTTTTTTCCCTTTGGATTTCAACTCCTAACAGTACTGTACGGTAACTTTGTTATTACCTTATTGAAAAACAAAGAAGTTCGATTGAATACCAAATATACTTCAATATCTGGTATACTCATAATAACAAATATTTATCGCGATCTTTGCGATATTTTAAATAATCATCACAAGTTTTTCCAACCCTTGTAGGACCTTATATAAATACAATCGCCGTAATGTTAATCGGAAGGGACAAAATTGGTAAAAATATAGTAAAGTTTGAGTTTATTTATAGAATCTATACGCTGTGTACTTTGATTCTTGTGGCTACTACTGTAGGAAATATTTTTACAACGACGTAGTTTGATTTCATTTTTCATAGAAGATACATAACATATATACCAAATTGTAATATTTGGAGTTATATGGAGATTTGTTGTTAGAATACAAAGGTAATCACGCGGATTTTAATGATGATAGGCGACAAAAACATCATCGTGTGGTAACGATACCATTGATAAGGGCACTAGCTTTTGTAATTTCTGAATTTATCCAATCCATGTAGTAATTTATCGTTCCTTTAATTAAGTCTATTATATCGTTGTTTTTCTGAGGTTTTCCACCCGATTTGTCTTTTTGCCTCTTGGACCTTAGCTCTTAGTAAAGCTGTTCGGTAATTTTGTTAAAACCCTATTGAACTTATTTACGTAACTGTACCTTTTCACATGATACGAATGAAAATATACATTAAACTGTATACCCTGTCTAATAAATATAATTTCTTCCCAAATTTTAATCTTACCATTTATTAACTTACCAACAAATGTTGCAAGCGCAATAAATATAGCAGTTATCCATGATGTATACAATTGTTTTGTTTTGAACTTCTCAAGCATGATGATTTGGATTAACCCAATCGCATTATTGAAATATCCTGATATCCACTGAGCTCCCAAAACAGATGACGCCACAACCCATGCCCAGCCGCGATCTGGTTTAGTTAAACCCATTCCAAAAAGCTGTGGATAGGAAAGGTGGAAAAGTATACATAAGTCATTACTCTTGTTGTAAATAGAACACACTAGCATTTAATGAGAAAATTACATTATACATATATGTCATTTTGTTTCTTGTTTAATCATATTCGAAAGCGCTCATTTACTTAACGTATGTTGTTTCTTTGTTTGAATTAAACAGCGTCCGTGATCACTGTTGTGTACGTCACTTGCATCAGAAAAGTTTTTGCGCATCTACATCATTTTTGTTTTGGGGGGGGGGCAACTTTCCTGAAAGTCTCAAAGCTTTTTCTTATTCTACACAGAATTCATATTTGAAGATCATGTTTTAATTCAAACAAACAGAAAGTCTCAAAGCTTTTTCTTATTCTACACAGAATTCATATTTGAAGATCATGTTTTAATTCAAACAAACATTTTCTCTTAGTAAATAGTACTATATAAAGTATTTGTTAACTGGTTGGGCAATTCGGATCCTCATTGGTTTTGAAAGATGGTTAAAGATCTACACAGATTTTAGAAATTAAGCAACCAAAGTTTGTTTGGAATCTTGTTCCTCACTGCCAAAACGATGATCTTCAACAATGAAACTGCAAGATTGCATTTTGGAAGAAAATGGGCAGCGGGATAAATTACCAACAGTCAATTAAGGATTATAGAAGACAAAAATAAAAGTTTCTGTATTTTTTATTAAAAAATGGTGGTTTTGGGACCTTGCAGTTACTGATGATATATTTAATGACATGATGGTACAAAAAGCAAAGTTAATGTACAATTCAAGGTCTTTAAAACATTCCATAGGAATGAGCATGGGAATCATTTCATTATCAAATAAAGGGTTTGGCCTCATATTCTTTAATGTTTACTGCTATAGTGACATCATTATTTCGGATGTTATTGTACTAAGCAGTGATGTTTAAGTAGAAGCTAAAAAAACAATTAGATCTGTCGATCGAAAATTATTCACAATCTTGAGGTCATGGTTTGTGCCCTTGAACTGGTAGAGGTTTTACCACTATGGATAGTGATCTGTTAAGCAGAAAACTTGAAACATGTTCGTACACATACACTCCATTATTTCAACTATATTTGATAATGTTCAAGATTTTCAAATTTATTGCTCATTACCTGGTATGGTTTGGAGATAGTTGCGAATAAAATTTGCGATTGATTTGGTTATGAGTCTTAATGACCAATTTACTAAGAATAAATGCGATGCATTTACGATCAAGGGTTACGATTTTCGACATACCAGGTTTTAATGAAATCTTGCAATTATGAATCGAACTGAGATAGTTAAGATTAAGTTAAGAGTGTTTTCCTAACGGCAACTTTTTTATTCATTCAAAGGAACTTTTATCGAGAGGAGATATGTTCATCTATAGAAATAACTTAATACCGAAGTTGCTGTGAATTTATTTTCTGCATAAGATGATATTATACAAAACGTTCTTCGACTTCTTTGAAAGAGGGAAAAGGTTTAATCGAAATCAATCAAATATTTTCATCTTGCCTTGAGATGGTGGATTTGACTACGATTGGAGTACAAACCAAAATGAAAAATTTGATTATTCATATGAAAATTTTGAAAAGGATGCTTGCTAACGACTACCAACTTATCATTTGATTTTTTTTATCAGAGCAAAAACACTGTCCCAAAAGCTTCTTAGTTAGGACTTTGTTCAACCTATGTTATTTTCATAGAAATTCTATGGAATACATCAGCAATGAATCAGATCTTTGTATGGAATACATCGGCAAACGAATACCAAAGCAAGAACGAGGAAAGGGGAAATTCTAAAATCATAAATCCAAAATCACGGCAATTCAAAGCAACACGAATTGAGACAGTATGACAAGGACAAAACAAACAACCAAAAAAGAACAAAAACGTCACAAAACTAAAGCACTAGCAGTACGAACCCCTATAAAAACTGAGGTATTATCAGGTGCTCCGGAAGGGTAAGCATGATCTGCTCTACGCGTGAGCAGTGAATTATAATGCCGTACGGCTTACATCAGCAATGACATATACCACCATACATAAGAATATGGCATACATTAGCAATAAATAACACGCATGGAATTTTTTGCAATCTCTTACGCGATGCATGGAATATATCAGCAATGAATTACACAAACACATTGAATACATTAGCAATGAGTTACATGTCAGCATGGAATAAATTGGCAAACTCTTACGCGACGTATGGAATACATTAGCAATTTGTGTCGGCAATGGTTAATTCCGTCGAATGAAGTACATAATCGCTTAATTACACGTCGGTATGCAATACATTAGCAATGAATTATAAGGTGTCAAACCACCAATTCAGCCAATCAGAGCTTAGCACATATAGTTCTTTTTAGAATCTAAATATAACTTCTCGCACCTTTAAAAAAATGTCGGAATGAAATAAATGATACACCTGTTTGAACACTGATGTCAGGCTCATTTCTAGACCAAGGTTAATTGACTAGAATGATCCTTTGAATACTTATCGTTGGGGTTTTCCGGAATACTATGAATGCGTAATGTTTTGGTCGTAATCGTGTATATCTATAGATAGGGTTTTTCCAACCTTCGGAACTCTCTTGGAAGGCTTTAAAGGTATCCTGAAATTTTGATATGATGTTGACGAGATATACACCTTTCGGAAAATATATGGTTTCATACAGGTTAAACTTAAGATAAATTGTCCAGACAGATTTGAATTTGGGGAAATTCAGTTGAAAATGTTAATTAAATGAATTGGTGGTATGCCGTATGGAATACATCAGTAATGAAATACAATATCATATGAGATCATATGAAATACATAAGCAATTCATTACAATGCCGTATGGAATACACCAAGATGAATATATCAGCAATAAATTATACGAAAGTATGAAAAGCAGCAGCAATTAAGTATACGCTCGTATTCAGCAATGAATTACACGTCCGTATGGAATACATCAACAATGAATTATAATGCCGTATGGATTATATGAGGAATGAATTACAAGATCATATAAAATTCATTAGCAATTAAGTATACGGCCGTATGGAATACATCTGCAATGAACTACACGGTCGTTTTGAATACATAAGCAATTAATGGTACCGCTCTATGGAATACATCAGTATTTGTATTTCACGTCCGTATGGACTACAAAAGCCTAACCATTACCCTATGCGGTTTTATGGAATACATCAGCAATCAGTTGACCGTGTGGGATATATTATCAATGAACCTCACTACCGTATGGAATACATCAGCAATAACTTATACGGCCTTATGGAATACATTAGCAGTGAATAACACTTTCGTTTGGACTACATCAGCAATTATGGGATACATCGATGAATTACACTCCCGTATGGAATATACCAGCAATGAATTATACCACCATGTGAAAGTACATGAAAACCGAATCGTCAGTCTAAAACGAATAATCCAAAGACAATGGCAAGATCGGAAAAAACAAAGAAACAAAGTTATACCATGAGAACGGCACATACAACACGGACCCTGAAACCATGAATTAGATCAGGTGCACCGGTAGAATTATCATATCCTGTTACTTATAAGACACCCGCTGTGTTTTAACATGTCAAATCAAGTATTGAAGTCAAATCCGGAAGAGGAAACAACCATCTTAAGCTTTTAAAGGAAACGATTTTATGTCAGATATCCAATAGCGGCTAACAAAATCACGATGTCGACTGCACTGCAGTAATTACTTCAAGAAAGTGAGAACCGAACCGTCAGTCTGAAAAGAACAATCCAAGGACAATGACAACGTCGGAAAAACGAAGAAACGAAGACACAACATGAGCACGGCACAGAAAAGAAAATGAAGACACGCACATATACAAAAATGAACAACACGGACCCAATAAAAACCATGGGTGATATCAGGTGCACCGGTAGAGTAAGCATCTCCTGCTTCTTATAAGACACCCGCCGTGTTGAACATGTCAACTCCGGTAGTAAAGTCAAATCCGGTAGAGGAAAATCAAACTTTAGTGGCAAAGAGAAAGATCTGTTGTCATCTGGGAAACAGATATCTTATAGCGGTCCACAATATCGTGATGATGTCGACCGTAAAACTTCTGTAGTGATGACCCCAAGTTATGTTTAACCTACCCTTGCTTAAGTAACTTATATGTGAGCAACCATGTTCGATCGAGGAAGTCACTGCATCGACCACTGACCCTTGGGCAGCGAATGAATTTGGAAATGCAAACTCCATTTGCCGAATATAGGATACATCAATGCATTACACGTCCGCATGTAATAAATCAGCAATGAATTACACGTCCGCATAGAATACATCAGCAATGGATTACACGTCCGTATGGAATACATCAGCAATGAATTACTCGTCCGTATGGAATACCTTATCAATCAATTATGCGTTCGGAAGCATTACATGAGCAAACAAATATACGGCCGTATGGAACAAATCAGCAATGAATTTATAGTTTTCATAACGAGAAAGAATTGTATATCGATGGATATCAACTAGAGTTATGTAATTTTAAAATATAATAAACGAGCCTTTGGCGAGTTTATTTTATTTGAAATTACATAACGAGAGTGATATCCAGCGATATAAAATTCTTTCGAGTTGTTAAAACTATTTCTCTTATGATTTTCATAATATTTAGTGCCGAACTGCTGTTGTTGTTTCAAATGACAACACCGTTCCTAGGTAACGTTAATCACGCCCAACGAGATTTCAAAGTTGTCCAAAGTAATAGCACATCACGCGTGATGTGTTATTTCTTGGCGCTCGACCAATGAAATTCCTGTAAAAGCGATTCAACAAGTTCATATCTAACTCCAGCTTCAAAGTCTCGTTGTGTACCACAAATAACTATCCGTGCAAGGAATAGATAATAAGAGAGCATCATAATAGAAAACAAAATGCCGAGGATACTGTGAATTGATACGACTTGTGAAAGGTTAAGCTTATTTATTGTTTTCTGGTGTTAGCCTTGGGTTGTTGGATGACATGTCCTTAACTGATTTGCCTTCTGATGTAAAAACTGTAATTCATACCAGAAACCCTAATAATAAGAACGGACACTAGCATTATGTATCAACGTACACAAAAAGAGTAGATCTAGTTTTTTTAAACTGAATAAACAGTAAGTTACCTTTTTACATAGGAAGTAAATTGTGCATGTAAAGCTTAAAATACCTTTCTCATGGTATACAGGTAGCAAAAGAAATGAAAATAGTATATACACTATAACACCTACCTTATCATATATATAATATTATATTCAGAACTTGACCTGAAAGTTCATAGAGTGTACTATTAAATTGACACTACTTTCATTTGTGCAATAAATATACAGGAAAAGTTGATTGTGTGTGGAAAATCAATAAAAATTTACATACGTTTACAACATTATTTGTTTTTGTCATTTATATTATTTTGTAAGAGAATGTACTCTTCTTGGCATTATCTAAGATTCCGTTAATTAAGGCCGATAGTGTAGGCAGATGGCGATTCTGCAAGTACACAAATTACTTTAGGTGTGAATACAGTAAATAAATCTCCATTACTTCCTATGTTAAATTCTAAGACAATGATCAATTATATTCATTTTCCCGTAATTAATCGGGAACTTTTATATCTCATTCAGTAAAATATAGATGTATGGCTATTTTTTGGCACCGTCAAAACATAGGGTCATGCGACATTTTTTAGCCATTTCCATGACTTGAAAATGGATATCGCAATTTCGCACTGAATTTCTTACTTTGACCCCCCTTTTCTTAAAACTCGCTATGAAAAAATATAGAATGTTGTCAGCTTACTTCTTTCACTTTTTAAACATCACCTATGAACTAGCTTTTAAACAAATTTATTTCAAATAATATCATCCAATCATCTCATTATAATTTTTCATTACAATACTGAAAGCTCTCCCCAAAAGAGGCGGAGCTTAATGATGTCATGTTTATTTACTGAATTCACACCTATAAGTACTGGCAGTACCGCAGAACGAGAAACCATATATGTTGCTAGTTTGCTATACCTATTAGAAATACTTCTAATCACATTTCGACAAATATCGGTGTTCCGTTGATTTTATAGAATTTTTTTCCAGAGCCCACCCCCTATGAAAAAAATGAAGAAAAAAATGTTATGTTTTGGAGACTTTACGGTTTTGCTCTTAGTTGTTGGCAGCCATTTTTAACTTTTTGTTCTCGTTATTTGCACATGTTATGTAAGTGTCAAGTTTTCACATTTACATGATTACCTGTGTTATCAAGATGCTTTATTTGGGAAATAAAACATGACATGTGTCAACTTACTATAAGAGTACCATTTTGAAATGGACTATAACAAAGAAAAAGGAAAAGCCGGGATATAATTCTGCTGACTTTTGGTACAATTCATCTTAAACAAACTATGTCAAATAAACAGAACTGCCTTCTTTCCTAAAGTTTATGAACCATAGAGACGTTGCTAGATATGGGGTTCCTCTTATTTTTTTCGGAATTTTCCGAATATTTGAACTTTGGAAATTGGAACATAAGTGGCATTGAAGGCTAAAAACAAAATCATGTGCTTAGTTCTATATGTCGTTAGTCTGAATTTAACGTGTCCCGCAAATTACACACATACAGTCGGAAACAGGGACAGTTATCGGAGTAAACCTCTTTTCACAGTTGAAAAGTTCGATGAATCGTGAAACAGACTATAGATATGACGCCACGAGATAATAACAGTTATACAAGTGTTGACATTGCATATTTTACACAATATATCGCTTTGACACTTGCAAAGTAGCTGAAAACGTTGAAAACATAAAAATCAGATTTCCCTCCTATAGGTGTGAATACAGTAAATAAATCTCCATTACTCCCTATGTTAAATTCTAAGACAATGATCACTCATATTCATTTTCCCGTAATTAATCGGGAACTTTTATATCTCATTCAGTAAAATATAGATGTATGGCTATTTTTTGGCACCGTCAAAACATAGGGTCATTCGGCATTTTTTAGCCATTTCCATGACTTGAAAACGGATATAGCAATTTCGCACTGAATTTCTTACTTTGACCCCCCTTTTCTTAAAACTCGCTATGAAAAAATATAGAATGTTGTCAGCTTACTTCTTTCACTTTTTAACATCACCTATGAACTAGCTTTTAAAAAATATTTATTTCAAATAATATCATCCAATCATCTCATTATAATTTTTCATTACAATACTGAAAGCTCTCCCCAAAAGAGGCGGAGCTTAATGGTGTCATGTTTATTAGCTAGGCTATGGAATAGCCTAGCTATATAGATAGTTCTTGGGGTGAGGTGAGGAGTACGCTTGCGCAATGAGGAGAAAGCATGCGCAGAAGACTATTGACCAATAGGAATTTCAGATTCTCGAAAATCAAAATGGCGTCCAGTTTCGTCATGATAAAATGGGGCGGGGTTTAATTTTTCTGTTTCCTTGTGAAAGTTGAAAAGTATTATAAACATTTACTATAAGTGGTACTTGGAACAGGTTTGTAGAGGGATTGGTATTGCAATATCGCTTAGCCAGATTTATAAATATAGATATGATAAAAAGAATAAGAACAGTAATGTATAAATTTAAAACCAGAAGTTAATAAATAAAGATGAGGTATTGTGCAATAATCAATAATATACAAATACTATAAAAGACTTTTCAATTGTGTTAAACAAAGCGTGATTGTAGTTTGTAGAGATACTAAGCAATGGAGAACGAAAGGTGGAAAGAGATAGAATTGCGTTTTTTGCGGGAGAATAAAGAGCTACCGGTGTTTATTTGTGTGTGCTGTAAAAGGTTTATTATTGTATCAATCACATTAAATTAAGCAAGTACTAACTAGATGCATATTTATTTGTTGTCAACATGTTGTGGTCATAGCATGCTGCGCTAGAAAAAAACCCTCAGTTACATTGGTTGTAAGGATTGTCTATGAAACCTGAAAGTGAAGTATTAAATGCTCAGAATTGCTAGAAAGCATTTACACAAGTGCACTGCTTCGATACATGTATACATTTTAGTTGATAAAGTTTGTTCTTGTTGAGGAATAAAAGATTAAAAAAGCAACACCCTAGGAGAATGCAAAAACAAAACAAAAAACAAAAGCACGAAACTTCTTTGAGTTGCTGTTGGCAAAACTTGAAATGAGAGGTTTGATCGAATCAGTGACTGTTTTATCACATGTGCAGACCAATAGAAGACATTACAAAGAAGTACCGAGAAAGGCTTACTTCAAGTATTACATCATAAGCCACCACACCCTTGTCAATCAAACACGCAATTTTCTATCCAAGGCTATTCCATAGCCTAGCGTATCGTTTTTATTTCATAAAAACCATTATCCGATTTATATCATCCACTTATGTTTATGAAGTCCCCTCGTGTTTTCTAGTTTACTGAATTCACACCTATTAATGATGGACGAATTACAACATTTTATGGAACTCAACATTTTTTCCGTAAGTTTTTGAACACTATTATGTTTATTATGTTTTTATTTTAGATAAGATTCTATATGAAAGATTTCAGGTCATTCATTGAAAATCATGAAATCAGTAAATACTGAGTGTAATTTCTCTCCCGGAAATGGCACAGATCCCTGAATGGGGAAATGGAAAACTAAAAAATCGTAAATGAAAACAAATGTAAAAAATGGATAACAGGAAACATCACAATGGCTGAAATTATAATTGCATACCACAATTTGTTGAGGAACTACGCAGGAAAAACACGAATAAGGCAAAAGACAAACGTAAACAATGATAGGAACTCGCTACAACCGGACTTTGTACAGGCACTAGCAAAAGCCAGCGGTAGGGTTAAACCGGTTTATGGGTACCCAAACCTCCCCTTTATCTGCCCAGTTTCCCTATAGTTGAATAAACATACGAATACAACCAAATACAGGTAGACTACTAGCTCAGACTAGTTAGATCCACACAAGGGCAGTATTTGAAATCATGGTTAGCTTAATTTCAGTTGATGTCTACATAATCTAAAAACTGGGAATTGTCAATAGTAAGGATATCCTCAATATACCTGCTGTTATCATTGAAAATTGAAATAAGTGTATCACTGTTTTGAATGGTTCCGTTTTGAAGTTTTTTTATGAAGTCTCGTTCATAGCAGAACAGAGAAAGGTCTGCAATAAGAGGTGCACAATTCGTACCCATGGAAATACCTATGACTTGTTTATAAAAAGTGTTGCCAAAACGAACTCAACTGTTGTCCAGCAAAAGATAGAATCCATTAATCATATCATTAAATATCTAGGAACAATGATTATTGTAGGTAATATTAGAGAAGAATCCCTGCTTTTTGTTAAAACAAATGAACTGAAGACCCGAAAATTTAAAAGACCATTTAATAAGTTGTCTGTATTTAGATTTAATTAATCTATTTGGAAGGGTTGTATAAAGTGTGGAAAAATCATAACTGTTAATGGATGAGACTGGGTTTAAAATTGTTTGCAGCTTCTCTAAATTTTCAATAGAATTTTTCACACTCCAAGAGTAATTAACACCAGAGTTTTGATAACTTTTTCCACAGTATTTAATAACCAACTCATTTATATAACTAAGTGAACTAATTAAATGGACGGATAAATTAGTAGTAGAGTACGTTCTAGGGGCCGAGATAAAACGATGTTTGAAGGGATTTTTGTAAAGCTTAGGAACCCTATACATGGCAGGCAAGGTGCTATCTTTAGGTGGAACATTAAGCGTATCTGTATCCTTATAATGTTGTTTTGTTAACGTTTTTTTTCGTCCCAATTGGTTTTTGAATTGTCTGGTTCGTTTTGTTGGACATCGATATAGCATTTCATTCACACGATAGAAACGTTGTTGGAAGCCTTATCAACCAGTACAAAAAAATACTTTTTACCAAGACCCTCAATTTTGATTTGCTTCCATAGACAGACAGCTTAAGAGGTGACTCAATATGATTACCTATATAAAGATCTATTCTGTCAGAGACCTTGGTAATCATTTTATCTTTAAACAAATTTAGAGCATGTTTGTCTGCACTTTCTCGTTTGCACCATTTGTTACAATAATTTGTTACTGTGTCTTTAATTATATCAAAACATGATTTCCACTTTATTTTTGAAGGTAGAGAATATTTAAGCCCTTTTCTAAAGAATTTTCTAACTTCTTTGTCTTGTTATAATGTGAAGATTCCCCGTTAATATAAGTCCACAAGGCCCATAGCGATATGGCGACGTTAGACAATCCCAGTTGCTATTATGGTAGTTTTTCTCAAAATCAGCATCACATGTAATAGAGGAGTGATTCAAAAAAAATGTTTCAAGTAGTTTTTTTACCTGCGTCACCAACGGTGACCGCAGGTCTAGGAGCCGCTCGACTCCGTCCGTCCGTCCGTCCGTCTGTCCGTCCGTCCGTCACGCTGTGGGGGTACCAAGTGTAATCTGAAACTCAGACACTCTTAATCCGATACTTTTGAAACTTTGCACAGTTGAAGATGTGCACCTCCCCTTTTGGTGAGATTTTGATAAAAATTGTCGAATTTATCCATTGTTGAACTTTGTCATTTTTTCATCAAATTTTAACATTACGGTACTGAGTTTGTGTAATCTGAAACTCTGACACCTTATGCCTGATGCTTTTGAAAATTTGCACAGTTGTTTTGGACACATTGAAAATGTGCACCTTCTTTTTTGGTGAGAATTGGATAAAAATGGCCGAATTTATACATTGTTGAACTTAGTCATTTTTTCATCAAATTTTAACATTAGGTACTACGTTTGTGTAATCTGAAACCCTAACACCCTATGTCTGATGCTTTTGAAACTTTGCACAGTTCTTTTGGACACATTGAAGATGTGCACCTCCCCTTTTGGTGAGATTTGGATAGAAATTGTGGAATTTATTCATTATTCATTAAATTTTAACATTACGGTACTGAGTTTGTGTAATCTGAAACTCTGACACCTTATACCGGATGCTTTTGAAACTTTGCACAGTTGTTTTGGATATAGTGAAGATGTACACCCCCCTTTTGGTGAGATTTGAATGACAAATGTCTAATGTATTCATTGTTGAACTAAGTCATGTTTTCAGCATATTTTAACACTACAGTGAATGAAAGGATATGGAGTAAATACACATGAGACAAAGTCTCTACAAATACATGGTAAAAAACAAGCAAAGGAACAACGCTTTTATTGTTGTTCTGCCTGGTTTGTGTAATCTTAAACATTCACATCTCTGACTAAATACCTCTGAAATAGCACTGATGTTTGAACACATTGATGATGTGAACCTCCCCTTTAGGCCAGTTTTGATTTTTTAAGTGTTAAATTTATCTATTATTGACCTTGTACTTTATTTTATCATATTATATGATCATGATACTAAATTTTTGTCCAGAGATGTTGCAAAGTTTTGTGCGCACTGATCATGGACAGATATTCTTGAATTTTTGCATTGCTTTCACATATTTTTTCATAAAGATTCAAAGTATGTGTTTATTTGAAACTCGGGTATGGTTTTTACCTTTGCTGAAGTGATATGGACTATTTTTATTTTATGCCTTGTTCAACTTTGTTCATTTAGTTTTGTTTTTTTTTCTTTTTTGTCTATTACAGTAATAAGGTTGAACTTAATATAAGCTCAATTATAACTTGCATTTGAAGAACGTTTTGGTAATAAGGTAAATGAATACTTGTTTGAATTGGTAAACCTATACATAACATTCTGTTAGGTTGGGAAAAAAAACGCTTTCTCAGTTGAGCATGAGTAACGGTGACGCAGTTCCAGACATGTAATTGGCCTTGTTTATGCAAAGGAAATGACAGGCATGTCCTGGTTGTCAAAATAGACGGGTACAAGCGTCCCGAAAATTGCCTGCAATATCACTAAAGTCACTTCCTTTATTAATGTATCTAATTTTCAAAAACTGCTTTACGTGCTCATCGGGTTTGTAGTCCGTGGGCTGGAAACACTTTCCGTGCACCCCCCCCCCCAACTTCCGAACCAGACCGGTTTTTTTTTAGTCCTTCTATGTCCCTTCTTCAAAACAAAACATGTTAACACGCAAAAAACCTGCACGCATAGACAGTATAGGGCCACTTTTATAGTACACCCGAACAATTATTGTATTTTCGTTTAAACATAAGTTTCATCTTTTAAGCTCCATAACTTTTTACAGATAAGTAATATGTACTGAAATTTGGTATCAAATTAAAGCTAATTTAATATGCTTTACAACATGTACAATGAACACAAGTTTTGGTACTTTACGCCAATTTTATGATCTGGGGATACAAAAAAATCTACCCCTACCCCTACAAAAAATTGCGAAAATGTCCATTTTAGGCTTTCAATTCCTTTCAGATAAACAACCCTCGTCATTTGGTCTAGTTTTTATGCCTAACTTATTAGTTGTGATACAATGTTGGTAAATAAAACCATTAAAGTCCATAAAATTTTGATTTTTGTTATAAAATTTTTGAAAAATGGAATTTTTCGGAATTTTAGATTTTTCACAATTTCGACCTTTTGACTTAAGGGTCGTAAAAATTTGAATATATATTTAATAATTGCCGATGCAATAATAATTTATGATATGTAAGCAACAAATTATACGCAAAAATTTTAGTTTCAGATATATTATAGGTTCATAAATGTCAAAATTAGCACCCCTCCCCCTAAAAATTAAGAGGAAATTTGAAATATTCAGGCTCTAAATGATAAAAAGATAATGTTCAATGGGAATTCTAGCGTGTATTTCACTACAACTGACATGCAGGAGATCATTTAAGATAAATGATAAAACTTTTCAAAAGGTCTGGTTTCGACTCTTCTGTCCGAAATTGTATGAAAAATGGGAATTTTCCGTTTTTCAGAATTTCTGCTGTTTTGACTTTGAGATGCAAATACTTCATGAAATTGATATATAACTTGAAAATGTTGATTAAATATCATTTTATCAGATCTAAGCAATTCGAAAGTATGCTTTTAAGCCCTTTAGACTAACTACAGTCTCATAAATTACAAACATATTACCCCTTACCACACATATTCAACACAATTTATTTCATTTCATTCAACTTGAAAAGCTTTAACATTGTTTAAAGGTCCAATGACATATCATTTTCAAACACCATACACACAGAGCCTCCCATTTATCAAAAATAAGATCATGCGCTCGATTTATGGGCAGTTATTCAGCGATTTAACTTTGAATTTCGGAAAATTCTGAAATACTGAAAATTCCCATTTTTCACGATAATCGTCCAAAATATTCAATTTTACCCATATTTTTGTGTCAGAATTACATATTATGATGTATCAAATGCATCTTTTGCAAAGAAAGAAAAACATTAGTATGCTTTGTTCATTTATATGTAATGATGGTCAAATTTTTTAGATTTTTAAGTTTTATTTTGTTGGGGTAGGGGTAAGAATTTTAGTATTTCGAGAGAAATTGAACACTCCTTATTTTTCTAAACAGTGTTTTTAAATAACGTTTGCATCGGTAAGATTGGCATATCTGCAGATAAATCCTCCAGATTTGCCACATATAACTATTTAAAAGTGAATTTGGGACAAATCTGAAATGCTAAAAATTTCAATTTTTTATCAATTTTGGACAAAATATTGAGTTTAAGCTGACAACCGGGATTTGAAATACCAAATCATGATAGTATTCATGCAACTTTGTTATATGCAACGCAGAATTTGCGTGTGGTGGTTATTTTTATCCCAACATAGAAAAAATATTGACAATTTTGGGG
>MJUU01036826.1:54517-79087 GCA_002080025.1 Modiolus philippinarum | reverse complement strand
TATTGTCGATTCTCGGATAAAATCAATGAAAGCAGAATGAATCAATAATTTTAGAACATTCATAGAGCGGACTATTAACAGACATTGTATCATGTACTCCAAGGTGATTTCATAAAGTTGTATTACGGGGACTGAACAAAGTTTGTGAACAAGGCCATTGTTTTTGGAAACAGTATATAGATCTTTAATATTTGCGAGATTTTCATATACTCGATCAGTGCGTACTATCTATTCAGAGTATATAATTGTTTTTGGGTACAGATCACAATGTCATGGCGTAGGAAATAGTTCGGTATTTGGCGACTTCTTATCAGGTTAACTCACCGTAGATCAATTATCTGAATACACATAATTTAAGAGGTGTGTTTTTACTAATGATTTGAAGCGATTTGTTCATGTTTTGATAGTTAATACTACAAATATTTATACAACGGCCATCGTTTCCTCAGTATCAGGCAAACATATTATTAATTGTCTATTGATCGTTATGTGTGTAGTAGAGTTATCTTTTCTTTAAATTCTGTGTTTTTAAAATCGACCAATAATTATCATATTTATGATTACATCATATTTACTCTAATACTTGATCTAATTAAAAAGTAAAAATTTTCATTAAATAGAATAATATATAGATATGATGGTCTTTAAATTCTGAAATTTGTTAATTAAAATTTCCATAATAAGAATTTACATGTAAATATTTGTTTTTTTATATATTAAATGTTAACATGTATCCAAGTTACTGCATTTCTCATCGTAAACAATGTCTTTCTTCTAATGGCAATGCGTTTTGCATCAGCATTAAATAAATAATACTTCATACCTACCTCAGTAGAACGTAATAGTGTAACAACTAAACACTATCGTTTGAAATGGTTTAATAAAATGACACTTTGTAGTACCTCACTAATTTATTTATTAGAAGCACGGTGTACAAAGAAAACTCCGGTTTATCAAGGAAGGAGCTTTTATTCCTGTCTACATCTATGTTAGTTAACTTATACCAACATAGTTTGAGCGGAAATATTTCATTATGGATATACATCATATATCAATTAATTTTAGAAATAAAAGATATGGCCATTTAAAATCCTTAATCGTTCCGTATAGTATTAGTTCACTTTGATTTAAATAAAAATGTATAATGTTTAAAAAATCATATTATTATTATCTAAAATAGTAATTAGAATTGTGAAAAAACAAACAAACAAACAGCAAACAAACTGAAATAGAAAAGACCCCTATGCTCGCAAATATCTGTCAAATTAGTAATTGTATTACATGTTGCAGAGACAAAGATTAGAAACTCCTAGTTAATCCGTTGTAAAAATCGGTAATAACACGCGTGTGCGAGACTTCCCGTGAGGTAAGTCGATTTTTAATNCCCAATACCTCTAATTTTAATTAAAACTGTACAGAAATGTCAACAAAACGTTTTTTATTGAATATTGATAAATTGTCATGGATATTAATTGTAATATCAGGTTAGCATAGCTATTAAAGGACGATGCATGAGTAAAAAAATAACTTTACCATCGGAACATTGTGCCCGTACAGGTAAACTTTGACTAAAATTACGAGGAGTTCCGAACGGATTCTGGTGTTGCTAGCCTGGGATCCTGGTCCAAGCTGACTACCGCACAAGGCCTGGTGCAGCGACAGCAAACGGGCCAGGATCCAAGGCCATTGTGTTGCATCATTGAAGCGAGTTTATATGCGTGATCGGTTAACGATTTCGAGTAGTTGCTAATCTCTGTATGTCTCTAGATATTGACAGGCATTTAATTCAATTCAATCAAATAAAAACCTAACTGTGTATTATCTAGTACATGTGCAGTTTTGACCCCCTCCCCCCGAATTTTCCATATTGCTAAGAAACAGAAAGGGCTAATGGTGATCCTGAGAGCTTACGACAAGAAGCCAAAGAAACGAACCCTATAAAAATGAAATAAAAAAATTCATAAACATAAATGCATCTTTTTGTTTTGTTAATATGATCCTTTTCAAAATTGTACAGGTATTACAGGTATGTGAACAATCGAGTATCCTGGATATGGGTTAACCCATATCTTATCTTGTTACGTTTGCTTTTTATATTATAATTCAATCTTCGACCAGCGGACCTGCGATGGCGTAATTTTGGAATGGAAATTCCCATAATGTCAATAGATGTGTCTCTGACCCATGATATTGTCATTTAACCCTAGTGTATAAGCTGTCTGTAGTTTTGTCAAAGACAGTTCGCATTCTCTTTTTGATCTTACAAATTCTCTCTTTGATTGATTAGGGGATTCTACAATTTCTAACGGATGAATTTTGATATATTTTCTATCATGATTATAGATTGAACAGTTTTGGTATATCTATCATCTAAACTTTTCGTAGAAAAAAAATACGATACAAATGCTCCTGGTTACGTCGTTGTAATAGACGACCAGTCTCTTAAATGTACTGAATTTCACAGCCTGGTTTACCTTCAAATACACCAGGCTTGGTGTTTGTCAACAGATGCCTAATGGTTAATTGGAAAGTTAACATTTTACAGAGACAAAATCCACACTTCTGAAATGTTTATTAAATGGACATTTATCATCTTGTTATATACAATAAAACCTGGTCATGTTTTACTGGATTTATTTTATTTGGCCTTAATATTTATTAAATTATCTATTCGTCCGATTTTGAATTTTGCCATATACGTATATTTGAACATTGTTTTTGCAGTTTCCATGTCGTTTTTTCATTCGGTATTCTACTTGGAATTAGTTCTTATGCCTTTGTCCTTAACTGGATCGGGATTATAAAATATGATCTAGAAGCGACATTTATATATTTGTCTATAAGGAAATATACTCATGAGGAATGTCAAATCACGTGAAAAAAGGATATTTGCAGTTTGAATAAAGTGGTGTCATTGACGATTGTTTTCCTCGTCGTGGTGATATTCTTCCCATACATTATTTCTCTATCAGATTATATATCTATATTTTTGGCCTTCCAAATCTCTTTGATCTGCACTGAAGAGATATAAGTTGTTGACAAGAACAACTTATTTAACTCCAAAAGAACAACATAAGAACAACCATGTATTTGTAAAGACTTTGTCTAATGTTCATTCACTCCATATTGTTTCATTGTTTTCTAAGAAAGGAAAATTTCAGGTAGATTCAACCATCAGAACGAGTTTTGATTTCAATTGGAAACTGCAACTTTGACACTTGAAATACTATTTACGATTACATTCAACAAATTTGACACATAAAGTTGGGTCGTTTAATAATTTATAACTGTCGTTTTATTTTCCACTTAGTGTCCTATTGTGACATTGTGACACATATTTGTTAGATCGCTTCATAACTGTAGTTTTATTTTCCCTTTGTGTCCCACAAGGACACATATTTATTAAATCGTTTTATAACTGTAATTTTAGTTTCTCCTTAGTGTCCCACTGTGACACATATTTGTTAGCTCGTTTTATAACTGTCGTTTTATTTTCCGCTTAGTGTCCCATAGTGACACATATTTGTTAGATCGTTTTATAACTGTCGTTTTATTTTCTCCTTAGTGTCCCACTGTGACACATATTTGTTAGATCGTTTTATAACTGTCGTTTTATTTTCCCTTAGTGTCCTACAGTGACACATATGAAAAAAGAAAGGAAATTGGGTAATATCAAGGAGACAACATCCCATATCCAGGTTAAAACGACCCATAACAAAGCATCTAGGGGTTATATAACTGTCGTTTCATTTTTCTCCTTAGTTTTCCACAGTGACACGTATTTGTTTGATCGGTTCATAAATATCGTTTCATTTTCTCCTTAGTGTCCCACATTGACACATATTTGTTAGATCGTTATATAACTGTCGTTTCATTTTCTCCTTAGTGTCCCATAGTGACACATATTTGTCAGATCGGTTCATAACTATCGTTTTATTTTTTCTTTGTGTCCCACTGTGACACATATTTGTTAGATCGTTTTATAACTATCGTTTTATTTTCTCCTTAGTGTCCCACTGTGACACATATTTGTCAGATCGGTTCATAACTATCGTTTTATTTTCTCCTTAGTGTCCCACTGTGACACATATTTGTTAGATCGTTTTATTTTCTCCTTTGTGTCCCACTGCTTTGAACAGCACAATAACACATATATGGAATATCTGCTTCACAAAATTTTGCCCAATCAAAAAATGCAATGCTGTGGCAAATTGTTTCTGTATAATTATAAAGACAGTATTAATTGCCTGAACACAACAAAACTATTGCAAAGTTGTTTTAGGAGAAGATACAAGCTTTTAATTTTAAGAATAATAAAACACAAAATTTTACCAATTCAAAAAAACTGAACAGTTTTCAAAGTCTGGCCTTGACAATTTTTTAAAGTAAAAATATCCTTTGTTTCAACTGGGGTGAGATTGCTGAGGTGACCCGACTCAGATCATCCCTGCTAGAACAAAAGAGCTGGGATGTAATTTACGTGAAAGGCGAAGTGATGAGTTGTCGAATTTTGTCCAACTAATTTAAGGATGTATGCCTCGGACTATGCTTAAAATTGAATTCTACGTCAGTAGGAAAATACCTTTGTCGGTAGCGACAAAATGGACTAGTAAGTTTAAAGGTGAAGGTTCCTGGTTTTGTAATTTGTGAATAAATTTTTCGCGCTTAGTTGCATCGTAGTCGGCATATGCGTCAGACAGTTGAACCAGTAATGCAGATGGCACTGAATAATTTACATCCATTAATAATGATGATGGTGTTTTAACGTCCGGCTTACCAGACTGGTAATTTCAGACTGTTGACGTTCTTCTGTGATGTTATTTCTTTCTCTTTGATTTATCCTTTTTTCGGTCTTTTACCCGAGCAGGTATCATTGCTTGTGGCGTCGGCCGATGGGATGATGTATCTGTGTCGGAGGAATCCTGATACTTCTTCAAGGTCTACATTTTCAAACTCAAACCCTGACCTGAGTGTAGTTATCATCAAACTCTATTCTATATCAGTGTTGTTTATTGTTGTATTGGCTGACTACTGTTGTTCTACCCATCCATTGTCTATCTTCAATTCTTTGGTCTTCGTTTCTACATTTAGACGGCTTAAATTTTCTACCCTTCTGTTTTTATTTTTATACTCCGCCACGAAGTGGAAGGGGCATATAGATTTACCCTTGTCCGTCCATCCGTACGTACGTCCGTGCGTACCGATGTTAAGTTTTGCGTTTAGGTCCATATTTTGGTAACCTCTTGTAATATCTTAGTATTTGCACCTTGGTTAGTACTACCAGATTCACCAACAATTAAGGATCCATGACCTACATTTTTCGCTTGAGTGACTTTTGTTAAATTTTGCGTTTAAGTCCATTTCTCAACAACTATACATCATACAACAATGATGTTTCATCAAATTAATTGCCTTGATGAGTACTACCAAAATCATTGAGAATTAAGTGGCTGTGATCTATATTTTACGCTTGAGTGACTTTTTTAAATTTTGCGTTAAGGTCCATTTCTCATCAACTACACATCATACCACAATGATGTTTTATCAAATTTATCACCTTGATAAGTACTGCCCAAATCATCAAGAATTAAGTGACTTTGACCTATATTTTACTCTTGAGTGACTTTTGTTAAGTTTTACGTTTAAGTCCATTTCTCAACAACTAAACATGATATCACTGTGGTGTTGCATCAAATAAATCGCCTTGATGGGTGCTATCCAAATCAAGGACAATTAGGTGTCTTTGACCTACATTTAACGCTTGACTGACTTTCAGTAAATTTTGTGTTTTAACAACTACACAACATATCATTATAATGTGTCATGAAATGACTCATCTTAGAGAAAACTACCAAATTCTTAGACAAATTCCTTGACATTGACCTACATTTTACACTTGAATGACTTTGTTAAATTTTTGCATTAGCCTAATTTATTAGAAAGTTGGTGGTTAATCAAAGAAATCACAATAGTGAGTACTGCATAATTCATGGATAATTTTATAACCTGACCAATATTTTATGTTTCAGCAACTTTAGTTGGGTATTTTTTGTTTACTCCATTACTTGACAAATATTTAATGAATAATTATCTGTAACAGTCATGACAGTACTTCTTGATGATTCCATCCCAATTCAGTGACAGGGAACTAAATTCCACTGATGACTAAGGTTATCTATTGCGATAAATTTGACGGCGGGGCATCCGTGTTTTATAAACACATTTTCTAGTTTGTGCTTGCGTTAGACGAGGGTGACACAGGGTTATTTTCGTGCAACGTGTTTGTCGTTTTTTATTTCACGTGTTGTCGTGCTGGAGGGTCGTTATTTGCCGTGTTTCGTGCAAACCGAAAAAGGGCATCGTGCAAGCTAATTTCTAATTTTTCGTTCCTCGTGTTGTGACATTTTATTTCTCGTACACCCGTGCACGGTACCCCCTGTGCAACCCTCTTAGACCTGGAGATATTACGTTGCGGTGGTGTATTAGTTCTTTAAATGTTGCTTTCTGACGTGTCTATGTCTCTTATGTTGCAGTTTTTTCGACGCTGTCCTGGCAGTGTTCTTATCGACGGCATTCCTGTTCTGGCGCTTCTGGGCGAGACAACGAGCTTTTTCATTGGTAGCTGGAGAATGGTTTTAACTGGACCTTGCATGGTTTCTCCAGAACCCTTATCCAAGTCGTGGGACCTTGTATGGTTTCTCCAGAACCCTTACCCAAGTCGGTTGCGTTTCTGTCTTGTTGGATGAAATGGAGAAAGTCCATTTCATTTCCGTTCCATCTTTGATGGCAGTAACAAGATAGGTTGGAAGTTCAGCTGGAAGTTCCATGTCTGATCGTGACCAAGTGACTATATCTGTTGAGGTCGAAATTACACCGGAATCAGGTGCACAAGTTTCATTTGTAGCTTGAGCGACTTTGTGTAGAAATACTGTCCAAGCATTTTAGAATTGCAACCTATCAGCTTGAAAAAACCCCAAATAATTGCAACTTTGGCTATATATAGATCAATAAAAGAAAACATACTTAAGTGAATTGAACACCCTATACCTATTTTCTAAAAACCGACATAATCTGACAACTTATATAGGAGCATTGGACAGACGAGTGGATATGTGAACGAAAAGAATGACAGAGGCTGCAATTTACAAGTAGAAGCCATGGTTCAAAACTATGAAAACAAAAAAACGACCAACTTTAAAGATAAAAATCTGAACTAGTGTTCAAATATAATTAGAAATTCGAATTTAATGCTTTTCCCATTCACACAAAAAAACATGTGCAAAATTAGTAGTAATACAGCGAAAACACCCAGAATTACTTACTACCGATTTAGATTCTGCATATATAACACAGACATTCCAACTATAAAAAGCAAGTTCGTAAAATATCAGTAAAATTGAAATGATTTTAATCTGCCTGTGTTTATTTATTATTTCAATATATGTACAGTACGAACTGAAAATATTAATGACTCTATAATTGAGATGATCTGACTAACCATTTAGAAGTTCGGGCTATAAAATATGGTAGCTATGTTGACAGTCAAATGGTTGTGTGAACAAGAGCAATTGTTGAGTATCATATTTACTAAATCTGCTCTTTTTCAGGATGCCGCAAATAAAACTCTTTACAAATACACAATTTGAACTCGTGCGTTTTCAGAAATTAGCTATATTCTTCTTCGTGCATCTGTAAAGTGTGCTCCTCGAGCAGGAAAACGACAACACTGGCAGGTTTTGTTTTCATTGTAACTCCCATTTGATTCCGATTACATTTGGATTCTTGCAATGAAAATATATGGAAATGATTACGTGACATCTTGAAAATGAAACACTCACAAGTTTCGTGTTGGGCAATTTATATTGAGAACGGAGTATATAAACAATACAGAATTAAAATCGTGAAAGCATATACGACAGTTAAGCGTTCTTTTATTTGGTAATAATAAAGCAAGTCAATTATTAACACATAAATATTAGCGAAGTGCATACAGCCTCCATTGTCATAACCGGATATTTCCTAGAATTTCTTTGAAGAATCAAGAGATGGGTTCCCCCGGCGGGGTTTCCCTGATTATAAGCTGTGAAAAAATAGAAGTATGAAATAAACTCAAATGTATCTTTTCATAACAAAATAACTTTTGCGTTACTAAAGGGATCTATTATTATTTTTTCAACTTAATGTGTATAAGCTGATTTGGTTGATGATGTATCATCTTTAACCTTAGAAATCATAAAAAGCTATACTAAGCAGAAAAGGAATTGAAATCTGATTGGTAATTGAAACCCAGGAATGATTACATTGTATCTGTGTTAACCAATACCGTGTTACATTTAGAGCTAACTAACTGAATATGACAAATAAAAGCAAACGAAGGGAAAATGTGAAGATCTACTTGGAACTAATGGAAATACATTGATAAAATATGATATATTTTTAACTGTTTAATCTGAATACAAAAGCCTAGGCATCAGTACTGCAGAAATAATTTAAAGTTAACATTAGCAAGGATAATTGATAAACGTCGGATAAATACAACACTCAAGTCAATTGCAAAGGACTACACCTTAAGAACGAAGTGAAACATGTTGTTCCTTATGATGTTTTAGTAGGTGTCAGGTTATATAAATAAAAAAATAAATGTTTTTGATGTAGGAAAATATGGTGTAATCTTACCAAAAAAGAGCTTACGATGAATATTTCCGAGAACAACACAGACACCGGACACTTGAATCCAAATGCTTTGGTATATATTAACATTGTTTTTGGCTGTATAACTGTCGTACTGAATGTAGTAGTTACATTTATGTTCTTGAAAACAAAGGAAGAAAGAAGTAATTTGTTTTTCAGACATTTATTATTTATATACATTATGCACGTAGTAAACGCAGTAGCAATTGTCATACAAAGTAGCATTAAACTTGTTGTTGTTAAGCCGAATGCTTTATGTGGAATATTGTCTACAATAGGTTCTACATCTAGAGCAGGATCCGCGTCGCAGACAGCACTGGCGGCAATTGATAGATACCAAGCATCCCTTCCGATACCAAAGCCAACAATACGTCAAAGAAGAATGAAGATATTAATCGTATCAGTTTTTCTGATGTGTATTGTCTCCAGTTTAGTCATAGCAATTGCTATTGTGTACTGGGATAGAATACAATGCGTTAAAAAGTCAGACGGGAGTACCGTTTCTGTCATGGGTCTTGTAGTATCAGCTTGGATTTCTGTTTGTATTTTCTTGTTTGAAATTCCATTTGTTATTCTAACATTTCGACATATTAAAAACGCATGTACAACAGTTGGGATAAACATTCGATTTATTAACACAGATCGTACAGCAACCCATGTTGACCAAGTAGCCACCTCGGTGCAAGGAAATATGAAGCTGAAAATTCAAGCTCTGAAAGTGTTATTTCTTATCGTTGCTAATCACAGTTTAACGTTTACGTTTTATATACTATTATCTGCCATCTATTGGAACAACAGGAAAATATTGGCGAATTACTTCATTTTGATATCGTCAACGAACTACTTTTTAGATCCAATTATTTGTATCTTCACTGTCAAACCTGTACGAAGAAATCTGATGGAGTTTTTTTATCGTAAGAAATAGTTCCTTATTAATCATGATAAAATGAATGTTCTCTAATTTCTATTCAGTTTTCACCTTTCCTGAACGATGTTGAAACATTTGTTCTCCTCTCCAGAGAGGAGAACAAGTTTCGTGAATTTTCCCGCCAAATTTATTCAGAATACAATCCTCGGTGTTTTTCATCCAGTCATTAGAGAAATATTTTCCACAACTTAAACACGTTAATTATGAAATTTCTCATATCTCGTTAAATAAATTTTGAAATGTTTAAAAGCTAGACAAGCCTCGCTTTCAAACATTTGCAAAATTTTAGTCAACTCGATGTGAGAAATTTCATAATCAACTAGGTCTCGTTGTGGAAACTATATTTATCTTAGATTCTGAGGCTAAAAAACTAATAATCTTCAGAACGGAACTTGTTTATTGGCGAATATAGGCTCACAGAAAAGGGGCCGCCGGCAATATGGCACGCATTATCATTAACATTATCATTTTGAATATTTTTCAGATTTTTCAGATTTTTCGGAAAAAATCATGTCTGTGCAATCACAGTGCAGAAAGGACGATAACGTCACTTTACGTGACCTTGTTTTTTTATGTGATCACGTGTGTTTCAGACGTTTTCTGAAATTGAACGATACTTGAATATCGCAACTGTTTAAGGTGAGGTAGCTCGCAATAGATATCCTGACTTCACTAAAATAATCTGATTTATTCTATTAATATTGGAATAAATCTATATTATTATGAAAATATTTATGTCTGTTTAACTTCCAACTTCAGAATTTGAAAATTTATTTTGCATATTTCTGAATATTGATATTAGATAATTATAGAAAATAATGTTGACATGATTTGATTTACGTTTATATAGAAGTTTTTTGAAAGAAGTATGATGACTTCATTACAAGATTGATTTTTGGAATGCAGAACAACCACCAACATTGTTTTAAAGGGTGTGGGCTGTTACTTACCTTATAAAAAAAAAAAACACTTTTTGCACGTTTTGAACACCCGCTTAATCCACTGTACTTGCCAACTTAATGTAAATTTGACAGATATCGGCAATTTTTTATCATATGTTTATACAGTTGTGTTAAAAAAAATCATTTGAAACAGGATTTTCGTTTTCAAAGAAGAAAAATGTCAAATAAATGACATTAACAATGAACGGATATACAGTAAATGCAAATGAGACTAAGTCTATCCAATTACACGGACAAATTAAGCAATAGAACAATGCTTTCATTGTTGCTCTTCATTGATTGAGAAAGTAATTTCCCAGTAAACAAATGGAAAATGTCGGTGTTTTTTGAAATAATTTCCCTATGAAATATTTTAACACTTTGAAATAGTTTGTTATTGACTTTGTTATGTGTTTGGAAAACAAAATGTAGATGATGAAAACACTTATGTTATTTTGCTTTAATTCAGGGCTTTAGAAAACACTGCAAGAAATTACATGTTTAAGTTACAGTTTAACATATGGACACTACATACACAACCGCAACGGAACGGGATTTGGTGCACCATAAAACCGGTTTAATCATCCATATCTTCGGAAATGCCTGTACTAAGTCAGAACCATTGCGGTCGACAATGTTTCTAGTAGTTTCAGCCTGCTTTGTCTTTTTGAAAATTCTGTTCGGTAACTTTGTTATTACCCCCGTTTTCACGTAAACAAGATTTTTGTAAGCTCGTAACGCGTGTTTGAAATTCAGTTTAAGCGTACTCATAAAAATCAGTCGTGGTTTCGGCTTACACATTTTCTTGTTATTCATCTAAACAGCTGCATATTAACCCCATTCGGTCCTGGAGCTATTTCGTCATTCGTGGGCATTCAAGGATATTGTTTTTTTTCGGATTGCGAAAAAAGATAACGGGAATCGAAAATCTCAATCACGAATCACCTGCCTGGAAACTACACAAGGAAAAAAGCGAAAATACAAAACAAAAACGTAAACAACGATATGAACTCGGGATACCGTCACCAGCAAAGCCAGTGGTAAGGTTAAACCGGTGTATGGATATCCAAACCTCCCCTTTATCCATCTTGTTTCCCTATAGTGTGATAAACTTACAAATAAAACCCAATACAGGTAGACTACTTACTCCATGACCACTATCTTTAAAAGGAAAGAAAAGGACAAGACGTAATTTTGAAAGAAGGGTCATGGAGTGCTCTTCGGTAAGCTGTCGGCTAGCTCAAAGAGCCTAGTCTGCCGGTAAAACACCGTCGCACTACATTTTATTGTTGTATTGATTACTGTAAACGAAGTTATTTTCGCTGTAACTCATTGGAGCATTTGCGATATTTCATTCTTCTATATGAGTAACCAACATGGTTACCAACATGTAGTAATGATCAATCAATGATTTATGTTTTTTCGTGTGTTATGGCCACTCTCATTACAGGTGTAACATAATGGTATTTGGTATTGATCAATTCCGATTGAGTGTTGGCCTCTTTGCAATGACCCTTGGGCAAAATAATAGGAACAATCTATCTATATGTGAATAATTTTGTGTATATCTATTTATTTTTGGGAAAAGGAAAACTGATGTGTTACATTTTATTACATTCTTATGGTTTACAATTGTCTTAATTAGCTCATATTCATAGATTTATGATAAAACTTGCTAATAATACTTATTATAATAGAGACTTGAATAGTTGTAGAAATCAATTATACAAACCGAAATTACTTTCAGATACTATAGTCCATATTGCTTTCCTTTTGATTGTTTTACAGATTCTCCTTATACTCTCAGGTATTGAAACGAATCCAGGTCCATCAGATAATGATGCAGATTTATGTAGACACTAGTTTTGATAATTTAAGTTTGAAAGAAATGTTTTCAACATCCATATCATTTTTACATTTAAATGTTCAAAGTATAATCCCCGAAATTGACTTGATAAATGCTGAATATAGCGACTTTGATATTTTGTCATTTACTGAGACATGGCTCAACACAAATCACTCGGACGAATCTATAGATTTTCCTTACTATCATAAGCCTTTCAGAAACGTGACAAAATGGGGGAGGGGTCATTGTTTATATTCGGGATAATATATATACAAAAAGAAGAACAGATTTGGAAGCAGCTAATGTTGAAGTAGTATGGGTCGAAAAATGGTTTTGCATGGTACTTTTCTGTTCCACAACACAGTAATTTAAATGTTTGGAATAGTATAAAAGATTATATAAAATTAGCTGTAAATGATGTACATTGTGATAAAATAATAATAACGGGTGATTTTAATGACAATCAATTGAATGATAATTCTAAAATAAAAAATATATGTATGAAATATAGTTTACAGCAACTTGTTGAGGATCAGACTCATTTAACTGAACATTCGTCATCGTTAATTTATTTGATTATAACCAATAACCTTTTATTTGTACCGTATTCTTGTGTAGTACCCCCGCTTATGGATCAAATATGTTACCACTGTCCAATTATTGGATTTGTTAACGCTCTTAAATCTGCTCTTAGTTCATTTAAACGGAGAGTTTGGATTTATAATAATAGACACTTTGACGAATACCGACAATTACTAGCTGACACAGATTGGGATACACTATTTAATACGGATGACATTGATAAAATTGCAAACGATATTTACGATCGTATAATACATGCGGCTGAATTAACGATACCGAATATACAGAAAGCTGATCCGGTTTGGATGACAAACTAGCTCAGAAATTAATTCGTAAAAAAATCGAAAACATTCGAAAGCTAAGCGTTATTACAGAGTAGCCGACTGGAACACATTTAGAAAAATTCGCAATACTGTAATATCACATGTAAGGAAAGCTCGAGAGAGATTCTTATATATCAAATTTCGTGAACAGCCTCATAGGTGATAACTGTTCATCCAGGTCTTGGTGGAAAACTTGCAATAAGATTTCAGGTATTAAACCTACTCATTCAGGGATCCCCCTTTATTGATCAACGATGACCTTATATCAGACAATAAAAGTAAAGCTACCCTTTTTAACGATTTTTCGTTTTACAGACGGAATTAGACGATTCTCATGCAACACTCCCACAACTTCTCGTGCCTAATTACTGCCTTTCTGACATAAACTTAAACGAAAGTGAGACTGAAGATGTGTTAAAAATTCCTAGCACAAGTAAGGCTTCTGGCCCTGACCAAATTAATTATCGTCTGCTAAAAGAAGCTGCTACTCAATTGAAGGCTCCGCTTTGCAAATTATTTAATTTATCCCTGTCCTCTTCAACTTTTCCGAAAGAATGGAAGAAGGCAAATGTTACCCCGGTTTTTAAAACTAATAATCCAAGTGAATTAAAAAAAAATATAGAGACCTTTTTCATGGCTGAGTATTTTGTCGAAGTGCTTTGAACGTTGCGTTCATAATTTTTTTTTATTAGAACATAACGTTATCACTGCTTACCAGTCTGGCGATTCTGCAATCAATCAATTAATTAGTATTTCGAATGTCATTGGAAAAGCTTTAGATAGTTGGTAAAGAAATACGTGTCGTGTTCTGTGATATCAGCAAAGCTTTCGATCGTGTATGGCATAAAGGTCTTTTGTTCAAACTTTAGCAATATGATATTTCGGGAAATTTACTAAACTGGTTCAAAAGCTATTTAACTGGGAGGTTTCAAAGGGTTGTGCTAAATGGAAGTAAAGCTGAATGGAGATCAATTAACGCTGGAGTACCACAAGGCTCTATTCTGGGTTCCCTCCTATTTGTCTTATTTATTAATGACATCGTGTCTGACATAGATGCTTGTATAAAGTTGTTCGCTGACGACACAAGTATTTACATTACAGTTGACACTCCAGACATTGCTGCTGAAATTCTAAACCAGGATCTTAACAAAATTCATCGTTGGTCAAACATATGGCTTGTAAAGTTTAATCCACAAAAAACTGAAACAATGACTATATCTCGGAAAAATGTTAAACCTGTGCATCCGCCGCTGATCATGAACAATCATCATCTTCAAGAAGTTGCATGTCACAAACATCTTGGTATTTATTTTGCAAATAATGGCTTATGGCATGACCACATTAATCATATAATAAAAAAGGTATATAATAGGGTAAATTTGTTACGAAGATTAAGATTTGTCTTAGATAGATTCACGTTAGAAAAAATGTATTTCTCTTTTGTGCGACCAATTCTTGAGTATGGTGACGTAGTGTGGGATAATCATACTCAAGTTTTGGTTGATAAAATTGAAAATGTTCAAGTAGAGGCCTTGAGAATCATAACGGGAGGAACAAAATTAACATCAGTTCAAAGGCTTTATGACGAAACGGGATGGGAAAAACTTTCTGATAGAAGAGAAACGCATAGATTGGTTTTATTATTTAAAATTATAAATAAACTTACACCTTCATTTCTTCATATCTTGTTACCAAATACAGTGGCCTCCGTGCATGGCCATTTCACACGTCAAGCAAATAATATCTCGGAAATCCGAACAAAAACAAATTTTTACTTCAATTATTTCCTTCCTATGTCAATTAGATTGTGGAACAAACTCCCAAAAGAAGTGCGAGAAAGTAAATCTTTAAACATATTCAAAAATAAGTTAATTAGTAAACGTGAATGTCCGAAGTATTTTTACATAGGCACTAGAAAGGGACAAATACTACACACTAGATTGCGTATGAACTGTAGTTCATTAAACGAACACTTATTCACGCAGAATTTGGTGGACACTCCTAATTGTATATGTGGTCAAGTCTATGTATATTTGTTTATCAATATAACCTTTGTGCAGCAGTATATACTTAAGATGTCTGTCAATTGTAATTTGGAGACAGATTAGTATAAGCTTTAATAAGCTTGTTTCTAAATCCAGTAGTTTATTTGTCTATGTGTATATTTAAGTATGTATATCTGAATAAATATGTTTAAACCAAACTCCTCAAAATTACTTTTATTTCTTATACTTCCAATCGAATGATCTTAAAACAATGCTATCATGGAATTGACGTCACTATATACTGCACTATTTTACATCGGAGCGTATTAATCGGCAACAAGAAATATCGAGAATTAACTTCCTTGGTGGTCATGACGTTGACCAATGAAATTGGACCTTCCAATAGGGATTGGAATTATACCTCTCTGTTTAATATGTATAAAATGTAGGTCTATTTGGCGAAGTCAAGCCGAAATTCCGAAAAAAGGAAAGTGTGACAAACGTACAAATGAACTATGTGAATGAGGCGAACTTCGTGACAGACGAACCAATGATATAGCCGAGTAAGACAGATGAACAAATTGTCAGCCAACTAAGTAGAACGACGTGACAGACGGAAGAAATGGTCTATTCCAGTGAGTCGGACGACGTGACAGACGAACCAATGTTTTAGATCAGTGAGGCGAACAGTGTGACAGGCGGATCAACGGTTGAGCTAAGTGAGGCGAACGACGTGACAGACGGAAATATGGTCTAGCCGTGTGTGGCGAACAACGCGAAGGATGGTCAAATGGATTAGCCGAGTCAGCGAACGACATAACAGACGGACCAATGGTGTAGCTGAGCAAGTTTAACGAAAATTTTAAAAAGCGGTCAGAATAATAAAATGACTGACTTTCTGGATAAGATAGTCAGTAGAACTGACTTTCTGGATAAGATATTAAAACTATTTTCAATTAGCCTTCAACTTTTTCCCCACGATATAATATCAAAAAAGTGTTCTTAAGGTCGTGTGAAAACAAATCAGAACATTAAAGACTCCAACAATTTCTCTTAATGAGCAATAATTTTTTCTTGTTTTTTTGACTTTTAGTGACAAAAGACTAAACCAAATATAGACAATTACTAGTTGAAATTAAAGAAAATCCAAGAACACTAATGAAGAAAAATGAAATGCATTGATGTTTAAAGCTTCAAAGAGTAATCGTATATTCACGTACCATGGCTTTAAATTGGTTTTTGTCTAAGGGTTAGAAAAAATGATATTAACAAATCAACTACTTAATAGATCTTTCAAAAAACATATATGCTTCATTGACCGTGTGATGGGTGCTTTTAACAGAGCAATACATGCTTATCCCTCAAGAGCACCTGATGTCACTCTCAGTTTCACTGGATTTCACACTGTGGGTGCCTTTATTTTGAATGTTGAGATTTCTATTTCTATGCTTTGTATCTGTCTAACCTCATTGTTTTCTGTGTCTAACGTCATTGTTTTCTGTGTCCTCGTTTTTGCCATGTCTTTGGACTTCGATTTTTGTACATTCCACTCCTTTGTTTCTTTTGCTGCCGTTTTTTCATTAAGTTCAGTATTTATCAATGTTGAAGAAAACGCTTTGCTTTGCCGTCGTCTGGAATCATTTTCTACACGTAATCACGTTTTATAATTTTTAACAGTAACTTCGGCATACATGTGATAAGGTCGGGATGCCAATGCAGGAGATCTTTCTCCAAAAACCAGGAGATTGAGGAGTCAATGAGGGAGATTTTTTTCAGGACGGTTTTAGCGGACGATTTTTACTCTTCGATGGTTCTTAATGTGTTACATGAAACAGATCAAACATGAAACATATTTTTATGTTTCACTAGGCTAATTTGTCAACTGCTTATCATATACAATTCCAGTTATCAATGGAGGGAATATATGTAGCCTCAACCCTTTCTCCTTAGATATTGCAATAGACAGATCAGGAAGTTCAGGGTTGGAAGAGAATTTATCCAATTATCATAGGTAATTACTCTTCAAAGAAGGGTATTTGTAATTGGCTGTTTGACATTATTACTTAATATATATATGTGTTTCTAATATTATTTCATTGAGTATACTAATATTTTAAAATTTGCAAATATTTAAACAATATATAGTAAAACCCAATAAAAATTCTTAAAACTAATTTAACTACTTTTAATCTGAAGTGCTTCATCTTGAAGAGCTTTTAAGGAGCAACCATTTAAGATTTATTGGGGGTGGCAAGGAACAACTGATCCTCATTTCTGAAAAATTGATAGATGATTTTAATTAAAGGTAACACCTGGAAGTTTTTTTTTTTGGAACAATGAAGGGATATGGAGTAAATGCAAATGAGACAAAATCTCTACAAATACATGGTAAAACACAGCAATGGAACAACGCTTTTATTGTTGTTCTTCATCTTGAAGTCACCATGAGGCCTTCAACAATGAGCATTACTCATACCTCATAGCAAGTTCAAGACGGCCCCTAGCACCGGTTTGAGCGGTATTCATTGCTAATTGCTGAGCAACGCTACATCCATGTTTATTTATCCTTTGATCCATGGAGTCTATGTTATACACACTATAAGGGGAAATAACTCTGGACATCAATTGCGTAATTAAACCATTCGAAGTTTTGATCTGGTTTTCTTATATATGTGTATTACATGTCCTTAATTCCTTAACTGGGCTTTCACATGCCACTTTGACTTATGTAAACATGGTGACTCGTAAAACAACTGCTGGAGGCTATAAATGACACCTGTGATTATTTAAAACAACAAAATATCATTAATTACCTTTAAATCAATGAGAAATCAACCAAGAGCAACTGATTGATAGGCATTACAGGGAACAAAACAGTTTACTTTTCACATTATTTTAAACAAACCAAAAACGGGAGTTTTACAGCCAAATCCGGCAGGACAAATTTCAGGGCTTAAAAAAGTTGAAGCCACAGAAGACAATTATCTTTTAATTTCTTTTTCTATTATTGTTTTTACAAATCAGAGAATATAATTAGATCACTTCGAAATGATTGCAAGAATTCAGTAATTGGTTTGCTGAATTATAGTTTTGAGCAGACGCTATTTGGTTTGACTTTAATGCCTGTAATGATGCATGTCACATTGTATTTTCTATTGAATGTCTTAAAATTTTCTTATGAAAGCAATTAGAAAGAAATTTAACACAACAATAATATAGTTGTTGCTTATTATAATGGGTGTGATATGAAATTATGGGTTATGTATTGCCGAAAATATCTCAAGTATTTTCCAATTGATCCTAATTTGGAAGTCCTACAATATGGTCACTGCAGTTTACCCGATTAGAGATCGTGTTATCGGAAGTTTTCGCGTGAAATTGGAGTTTTCAAAATGTAATATTTCAGATCCGACAGTTTTCGCATATTCAGGAGCTAAAATAAGGAGTTTGACTGATCACAACTTTATTTATATAACTAAAATTGCCTAAAATAAACAGCATGTGAATTCCATGAAAAATATGGCATATATCCCATAAAATTTGCTGTCGTACACAAATATCGTATGCCCAAGCGACAAACACTAGATCTTGAAAAACAAACTGCCACTGGAACACTTTATACAAATCTTTGATATTTACTATAATTTTCTCTTTTGACAAAATAACGAATTATAGATTATTCGCGACTTAAACTTGGAAATCGTTCAACTTGTGCCAGTTTGCGTTATGATCTAGGCTTCAAAATTGGGTCTAATAAATAATAATTGACGAAAAGGAGACTTTTGGAAATAAAAACAAAATTTTTAGGGTGGAATAAAATGAATCTGTTTTGAAAACAACAAAGAAATAAAAATACATATATACCATTGAAAATAGAAGCTTTTTGCATTACCGTATGTGCAAATGCATCAAAATAATTTATGAAATACCCAGAGACATAATTAATGGTCTTGTATATCTCTGATTTTTTGTACAATTTAGTATTTTTATTAAAAAGTTTACTACACAACAGATGAATTCACCGCAAAAATCATCATTTGTTGACAAAGTTTGATTCCTTATAACTGAGTTCGACCTACTTCGACCCCTATGGCATGCATATCATCATGTGTTATAATTTAAGGGCTATATGAATATAATCGGCTTATTTTCAGGACGAAACCGGAAAGCAGTTTATTCATCGTTTTAACGTGGATATACCTGAAACATTTATACCGCTTTCTGCGTTGTCATTTCTGCAATTGTTGGCCGATTTTTATGATTTTTCCACTCTTTTTATCAGGATTTCAGCAAAAATCTATCTGAAAGGTGAACCGGAAGTCCATCACCAATCGAAAAGTGTTGTCTGATAAAGATATTTAATGAAGTGTTGAATCTTGTTGGCAACACACATAGGGTACAAAGACGACAAAAACAGTAGTTGACCGATTTAATCTAACAAAGGGTTATCGTGGGTGGCGAAAGGCGTTGTATATCTATGTATTATAAATCTATGCATAAACTACATAAACTACATTCACAGTAACTTCGGTATTTTGTTATTTACACATCCATTAACTCCTTAAAATCACTTTTTCTTATAATTGCAATTGATTGATCTTTAAGCAAGGCTATCACAGGATTTCACGTCTCCATATACTGCACTATTTTACCTCGGAGCGTATCAATCGGCAACAATCGGCAATGAAATTGGACGTTCCAATAAGGATTTGAAATATACCTTTTTGTTTAATATGCATAAAATGTAGGTCTATTTGGCAAGGCAAGCCGAAATCCCGAAAAAGGAAAGTGTGACAAATGACTAAATACCGAAGTTACTGTAAATTTAAATTCTGCATATACGCATTTCGACAACTTATGTCTTTTAAGTGCAGATAAAATCTAAACGTTTGGAAGACCATGAACTCAAAAAAGTAAAAATGAACTATGTGAGTGAGGCGAACTTCACGACAGACGGACCACTGGTCTAAGGTCTAATCAAATGAGGCGAACCATATGCCAGACGGACCAATAATTAGCCGAGTGAGGTTAACGACTTGACAGACCAACAAATTGTCAACCGATTTAGTAGAACGACGTGACAGATGGACCAAATGGTCTAAACCAGTGAGTCGGACGACGTGATAGACAGACCAATGTTTTAGAATAGTAAGGAGAACAACGTTACAGGCGGACAAATGGTTGAGCTGAGTGAGGCGAACGACGTGAAAGATGGACAAATGATCTAGCCGAGTGTGGCGAACGATATTGTAGGCCAATGGACTAGCGGAGTTGGGGAACTATATGACAGACGGACAAATGGTCTAGCCGAATAGGACGAACGATATGGTAGACGGACCAATGGATTAGCCAAGTCAGCGAGCGACATAACCGACGGACCAATTGTCTAGCCGATTGAGGCGAACGACGTCAGAAAACGAACTAACAGGTGGACCATTACTTTAGCCGAGCGAGGCTTACGACAATTTTAAGATAAGGTCAGAATAATAAAATGGCTGACTTTCTGGATAAGATATTAAAACCATGTTCAATTAGCCTGAAACTTTTTCTCCACGATATAATATCAAAAGAATATACTAATGGTCGTGTGAAAACAAATCAGAAAATTAAAAGATTGACAAGCTAACTCAAACAATTTCTCTTAATGAGCTTTTTTTTTGTCTTTTTGACTTTTATTGATAAAAGACTTAACAAATTACTAGTTGAAATTAAAGAAAATCCAAGAACACTAATGAAGATTCAAACAAAATGAAATGCATTGATGTTGAAAGCTTCAAAGAGTAATCGTATATTCGCGTACCATGGCTTTAAATTGGTTTTTGTCTAAGGGTTAGAAAATGATATCAACCAATCAACTACTTAATAGATCTTTCAGAAACATATATGCCTCACTGACCATGTCACAGGTGCTGTTAACAGAGCAGGACATGCTTATCCCTCCGGAGCACCTGATGTCACTTTCAGTTTCACTGGATTTCACACTTTGAGTGCCTTTATTTTGAATGTTGAGATTTCTATTTCTATGCTTTGTATCTGTCTAACGTCATTGTTTTCTGTGTCTAACGTCACTGTTTTCTGTGTTCTTGTTTTGGCTTTGTCTTTTGACTCCGATTTTTGTAAATTCAACGACATTACCGGATTTGACTTTACCTTGGATTGACCACTGACAGTGTGACGGATGCTGTATACAGAACAGGACGTGCTTACCCTTCCGGAGCACCTGATGTCACTCTGTTTCTTTTTTAGAGTTCACACTGTTAGTGCTTTAGTTTTTTTTGTGTTGTATATGCAATGTTCGTGTGTTTTGTGGCCATGCGGTGTCTTTGGTTTTCCGTCTTCTCGTCTTCTTGCTTTTGTCTTGTCTCTGGACTTTGATTTGTGTAGTCTTGTGCTTTGTTCCTTCGGTATTCTACTGCCGTTGTTTTGTTCCTTAAGTATTCTACTGACTTTGTTCCATTAAGTTCAGTATTTGTCAATGTTGAAGAAAACGCTTTGCTTTGCCGTCGTCTGCATTCATTTTCTACACGTAATCCCTTCTGTGACTTGCATTTAGTTATTTGCATTGAATGATCGAGGACTTTTGACTAAGAAAACAGATAAATACTGACCATTTACTGTATACCAAAATTATCCGCTTTGAGCAGACTGTATTTAGTCTGACTTTAATGCTTGTAATGATGCATGTCACATTGTATATTAAAATTTTCTTATGACACCAATTAGGACGAAATACACAACAATGATATAGTTGTTGCTTATCGTTTGTGGGTGTGATATGAAATTATGGGTTATGGGATACATTAATGCATTATGAGTGCTTAAAGATAATAACAAAATACCAAATTACAGTAAATTTAGTTTCTGCATATGCGCATTTGGACAAATTATGTCACTTCAGAACAGGTCAAATCATAATCTGTACCTCTATGTTTAATATTCATTTATTAACCAGTTAGTATAAAATATGTTACAAATGCATTGCCTTTATAAATTACAAGTATGCATTACAACAGGGCCATTACGGAATAAACAGGGCCATTACGAGATAACAGGGCATTATGAGATTAGCAGGGCCATTACAGGATTCAAGATGGCGGCTGTGTAGTTCACTTGTTGTCTGCAAAATGCAAAATTATAATTGTATCATATATTTACAGTAAATTACACATTATTTCTGCATTCTTTGTTTGAACAAATACAAAAAAATTGTAAAATACAATTTTTATTGTATTTGTAGTTCTATGAGTGCTCTGACATACTTCGCCTGGAAATAACATCTTTGTTTTAGATTTTTTACCCTACTTGTGACCACTCATTTTACTCATCTCATCTTAAGGGACCAAAAAATATACTTCTCTTCTTGATTTTCAAAAAAAATGTACTTCAGCGGTAAACCCTAATCCAACTGTATTGAGAACAAGAATAGAATTCCTTGGTCCCCCGCCACTCATGCAATATACTAGTATACTGTATATGAAATTGAAATATTTTCAAACATTCAGGGCAGTTCCAAAATTAAATATTAAATATGTGGGGTTATAAAAAGGATCGACCACGGCAGATGTTTCCACTTGACCAAGGTATTAGTGGAATTAACATTTGGTATAATTTTCATGAAAATCTGTCAAAATTTGTTGCCATGAGAGCGCTTACAAGGTAAATTTTTTGATAAATCAGAGTCATTATTTTTGTCAAAGTCCCATAACTCCGTCAAAAAATATCGACCGAGGCTGATTTTCAAACTTGGCCAAGGTATTAGTGGTATAAACATTTTCAACAGACAATAGGGATTCCTATGGGAACAAATTGTGCGCCACTTTTAGCTGACCTTTTCCTTTTTTCGTGTGAAGCAAAGTTTTTACAAGGGCTGATACAACAGAAACAAAAACAGCTAGCCCAGACTTTAAATTCCAGCTTCGGATATATAGACGATGTACTTTCTCTTAATAACCCAAGATTTAAAGAATATTTACATCGTATCTACCCCAATGAACTTGAAATTAAAGAGACAACCGATACACCCGATTCTGCTTCATACCTTGACCTTTTGTTGCACATTGACTAACATGGACGTCTGAAATCTAGATTATATGACAAACGTGATGATTTTGACTTTCCAATTGTGAACTTTCCCTTTCTATGCAGCAATATACCTGCATCCCCAGCATATGGAGTATATATTTCACAATTAATTCGTTACTGTAGAGCGTGCAGTACATACAGTGACTTTGTGGAAAGAGCAAAAGCACTGTCACAAAAACTGCTGAGTCAGGGATATGTTCAGCCTTTGTTACTCTCGTCCCTTCAGAAATTCTATGGCCGTCACCACGACATCATAGATAGATATGAAATGTCAGTGTCACAAATAAAAACTGACATTTTCATCTAGATTCGCCTCTTCCCTGATTTGACATTACCGGTTTCGACTTTACCCTGGATTGACCCACTGACAGTGTGACGGGTGCTGTGCACAGAGCAGGACATTCGCACCCTTCCGGGGCACCTGATGTCACTCTTGTTTATTGAGAGTTCACACTGTTAGTGCGTTAGTTTTTTGTGTTGTATATGTAATGTTCGTGTGTTTTGTGGGCATGTGTGGTCTTCCGTCTTTTGGTGTTCTTGCTTTGGCCTTGTCTCTGGACTTTGATTTGTGTAATCTTGTGCTTTGTTCCTTCGGTATTCTACTGCCGTTGTTTTGATATAAATTTCATGAGAATCCGTCAAAAGTTTAGGCATGAGAGCGCTTACAAGGTCAATTTTTGGCTAAAACAGTGTTGTAATTTTTGTCAAAGTCCAATAACTCCGTCAAAAAGTCTTGACCGAAAGTGATCTTCAAACTCGACCAATGTATTAGTGGTGTAAACATTTGGTATAAATTTCATGAAAATTCGTCAAAATTTGTAGCCATGAGAGCGCTTACAAGGTCAAATTTTGGCTAAAACAGTGTCGTTATTTTCGTCAAAGTCCCATGACTCCGTCAAAAAATATCGACCAAGGCTGATTTTCGAACTTAACCAAGGTATTAAGCCCCAGTCCCACTGTCACGTTTCAAGCCTCCGGTTTTACTACGTTTTCAAAACGTAGTGATCCCGCTATATACGTAGCGAAGCGTAGCAATGCGTAGTTAAAAACCGCTATATACGGAGCGATACGCAGACCAATTTTTATTAGTCCCGTTTGTATTGGTCTACTCAATACAAACGTGGCCAAAAATTGATACGTATTACATACGTACTAGAACGTATTTAACCGTATTAGGAATGTACTGATGCAT
>MJUU01036826.1:23777-33827 GCA_002080025.1 Modiolus philippinarum | reverse complement strand
GACAAACAAAAAATCGTAATTTTTGACGACTATATTTGTTCACAACAAGATCAATCTTCTATTGTAAAATACTTTATAGGCGGAAGGCACAAGAAAATGAGCGTAATTTATTTGAGTCAGTCTTATTTTCGGATACCTAAAGACTGTCGTTTAAATTGTAATTTCTACGTAGTGTATAATTTTCCTAGTAAAAAGGAGAGAGAACTTATATCTTCAGAACTTCAGGTCTCAAAAAATACGCTTGATTTAGCTACTAAAAATAAATATTCTTTTCTATATCTTAACTTACCAGAGAAGAAAATATTTCATTGTTTTGATCGGGAAATACAAAATACGTTTTCTTGAGATTTTTTGTTTTACTTATGAGATGCTTAAACCGCAAGCAACGTAAAAAATGTGAGTGAACTAAGACCTCATTAAAAATCTAGCCCGTTTTACCCGTCTCAACTGTAGTGAATAACAAATCTTACATGTTTGTTTTTTTTCTATAGTGCCGTAGGTAGTAGTTAATATGGGGAAAAATCTGCGGTTTTCAAAAAACGTTTTTTGAAAACCGCAGATTTTTCCCCATAGTTAACTACTCAGAAATAGATCTGCAATGAAAGATGCACAATGTAAACCCATTGGAATTTCGATGGACTTTTGATTTTTTCCAGAGTCAACCAAAAATGATTTTACCAGAGTCAACAAAAAATGAACAATATTTTGAATCCTTGTTTTTTATTAAGTATCAGATCTTGTGAACAAATGAGATCGACATAATCTTAAAATTGAGGATAATCAATAGTAAGGATATCGTAAATTTCATAAAACTGAAAATAAGTTTATTACTGTGTTGTGCGGTTCCGTTTTGCAGTTTTGTTATTAAGTCCCTTTTTTAACACAGCAGAAATCGATCTGCAATAAGAGGTGAACAATGTGAACCCATGGAAATTTCCAATGGCAATAATAACAAAACTAACAAAAAAAAATTTATTAAAAAGATGCAGTGCCTTTATCATCATTGCAAGTCTAGGAACAATTATTGTTGTAATAACTAACAAATTTCAAAAGTTGGAAAATTGTCCTGTTGAATCTTTCAATGAGAATTTAACAACATTTTTCGTGAGTTTTTTCATATAGATTTTCTATGTTCCTTTTACGGATAAAACTTTTTACATCTAACTTTGCAATTTCAAACTGAATACCGAAGCAACAAAAAAAATCCAGAATGAATTTAATTTTTAAAAAAATGAGTCACGTCTTAATGATATTCTTAACAGAACTAAGATTAAAAAAAGTTAGGCGGTCTTGGTAAAAATATGTTTGTACCTGTCGACAAAGCTTCCAACAATATTTCAATTATTTGAGAGAACTTCTTTATCGATGTCAAGCAGAACAAATTTGAATAGTCAAACACTTTCATGTGTACTAATATGATGAAAAACGTTCACCAAGCAGCATTAAAAGAAAACAGCAATTCTTTATGTTCCACCTACAGGTAACAAATTGGCTTTTATGTATTGTGTTTATAAGCTTAACAAAAAGCCCAAAACTTCATTTTATTTTCGCATCGAGTTACTGCTATAAAACTAATTCATCCCTCCATTTGTCGGGCAACGGATGACAGTGTGTGTAAGAACACTTTGCCAGTTTAATTAATGTTTGTTGACAATCCCTCATCCATCCATGACCAGANATATCAAAATTTCAGCATACCTTTAAAGCCTTCTAAGAGAGTTCCGAAGGTTGGAAAAACCCTATCTATAAATATACACGATTACGGCCAAAACATGACGCATTGATAGTATACCGGAAAACCCCATGATATAAGTACTCAAAGGATCATTCTGGTCAATTAACCTTGGTCTCAAAATAAGCCTGATACATCAATGTTCAAACATGTGTATCATATGTTTCATTCCGACATTTATTTTTTAAGGTGCAAGAATTCAAAGTTATATTTAGATTCTAAAAGAGCTACTTTTTCATTTGTTCTAAGCGCTGATTGGCTGAATTGGTGGTTTGACACCTTAACATGATATTAAAACATTCCCNGATTCCCCGTGCGAGAGACTTATGATCTCTATATATTTCAGTTATGGTGTGCTTGTTCGTGAGAGAATTTCTCATATGGATATACTATTATACTTTCAAATCTTGGGGTTTTTTTTGTTTTTTTTTGTTTTTTTGTTTTTGTTTTTGTTTTTTTTGCAATTTCAAATTATAATTCTGACCACCTGTTTAAAGTGCCGACATTGATTAGTGCCTTGTGATTGTTTATATGTCGTAATCGTCCACTAGTTTAAGGCACTAGTGCTTTTGTTGGGCGACGGATGACAGTGTTTTTAAGAACACTTTGCCAGTTTAATTAATGTTTGTTGACAATCCCTCATCCATCCATGACCAGAAAGGATATTGATGTAGCGTTGATCGACAATCAGTAAAGAATTCCACTNGATATAATGTCGTGAAAGAAGAATTTAGAACTTAACGAACAAAGCATAGAAATGGGAACATTTAAAGAAAGAACATAAAATATAACAAATTGAGTTTTAGAAACAATAATATAAAATATAAAAACTGCAGAAGTCCGGATAAAATAGGAACATTTAAAGAAAGAATATAAAATATGATAAATTAATATCCTAGAATCTATAATATAAAATATAGAAAATGCAGAATTATGGATAAGGAAAGTGAAAACAATAAAAAGAGAAGATAAAATTTACAGCATAGAATTTCTCTGGTGGCGGAAATACCCCTCCATATNTTGATTTGTAAAGACTTGGGTGCATTCATGTGCATTCACGTACTCCATATCCTTTCATTCACCATTTACGACTGGAGTTCGTCTCTCCTGTAGTGTGGAGTCAGTAAAAAGATTCCCCGTGCGAGAGACTTATGATCTCTATATATTTCAGTTATGGTGTGCTTGTTCGTGAGAGAATTTCTCATATGGATATACTATTATACTATTATATTTTTTTTTGCAATTTCAAATTATAATTCTGACCACCTGTTTAAAGTGCCCAAATTGATTAGTGCCCTGTGATTGTCTATATGTTGTAATCGTCCACTAGCTTAAGGCACTAGTGCTTTTGTTGGGCGACGGTTGATAGTGAGAGCACTTTGCCATTTTTGTTAATGTTTGTTGACAATCCTACATCCATGACCAGAAAAGACATGCATGTAGCGTTGTTCGACAATCAGCAAAGAATTCCGCTCAAACCGGTGCCAGGGGCCGTCTTGAACTTACTATTAAGTATGAGCAAAGCTAATTGTTGAATGCCTCGTGGTGACTTCAAGATGAAGAGCAACAATAAAAGCGTTGTTCCTTTGCTTGTTTTTACCATATGTTTGTAGTGACTTTGTCTTATGTGCATTTACTCCATATTCTTTCATTCACCATTTTCAACTGTATCAAAGAATGAAATACTAAATACTGTGACAAACATTAACAAAACGCCGTTGTAAATTACTTTTGGAGTGCAAAAAATCCTTTTTAGTTTTAGATAAAATAAATAAAACGACAAGTTTGGATTTTCCTACACTTTATACAACCTTTCTTAATTGGGCAATTTATTAAATGATCTTTTAAATTTTCTGATCTGCAGTTAATTTGTTTATTCTACTGCCGTTGTTTTGTTGTAATAGAAAGGAAAAATTTGTCTCTTATATCGCTTACAAACATTATTATTCTTGGACTTGCGATGACATGATTAAGTCACTGAATCTTTTGCTAGACAACATTTTGTTCGTTTTGACAAACCAATTTATCAACAGATGATTGAAGTTTCCATAGGTACAAGCTGCACTTCTCATTGCAGATCTTCTGTTACGGACCGGAGGTTATGAAAAAACTACAAATTTGAACCGTATAGAACAATGATCAGGTTATTTCAACTTTAAATGATAATAGCAGGTATATCGATAATATCATTGACAATCCCAAGTTTTTAGACTACGTCGACAAGAACTGATACTTGATAAAACAAACAATGATTTTATATACTGCAATTTTCGATCTTACTATCATCGTTAATGTTGGTAATATTAAAACTAAAATTTATAATAAAAGGAGTGATTTTGAATTCACTATTTCTTATTTTCCTTTTCGTAACGGCGGCTCCATCATATGGGGTGAATATCTACTAGCACGATTCGCACGCGTCTGTTCTATTTAATGGAAGTAACCTTACTATCACATTCATACTTTAAAAACAAAGCTACAGATTTCATAAATTGTTAAATACATTCAAGAAGTTCTATAGACAATATGAAAATCTGATAACTAAATATGGTGTACCTCCCACCATACAGCGTATTACTAAGGGCATTTTTCAACCTTTTTTAAGGAAAATGTTGTTAAAAATGTAAAAACCTGATAATAAATAATAAAACCTGGGTCTAATTACTTTCTTTATGTAAATGGGGATATTGACAGGATATTCTGCGTGATTCCGTTACATTTGGGATCTGATGACCTGCACATTTTAAAGGTATACTGGTCTCTCACTGACACTAACAATGTCTACTTAAATCAATGATGATTCTGTGCCGAACAGTTCGGGAAGTTTCGAATTAAATTTTTCCGTAGTGCGACAATGTTTTGCCAGTAGAGTTTTGCCCTTGAGATAGATGCCAGTTTGGTAGCGAGCACTCCTTGGCCCATCTTTCTAAATTACGTTTTGTCTTATTCTTTCCTTCTCCAAATTTAGGTCTTGTAGTTGGTAGTGTACCTACATTGGGTTTTATTTATACGTCTATCATACTATAGAGAAAAGAGGATGTTTGGGTATCTCTAAACCGATTTAACCAAACCGCTAACTCTTGAAGGTGCCGGTACCAAGTCAGGCTACCCTGAGTTCTTATCGTTGTATCTATATATATGTCATGGATAATAAAGAGCATAGATGTAGCGTTACTCGATAACTAGCAATGAATTCCACTCAGCTAGGGCTGTCTTGAACTTACTATGAGGTGTGAGCAAAGCTCATTGTTGAAGGCCCCATGTTGACTTCAAGATGAGAAACAACAATGAAAACGTTGTTCCTTTGCTTTGTTTTACCATGTATTTGCAAAGACTTTGTCTCATGTACATTTACTCTATATCCCTTCATTGCTTATATATGTTTTTTGTCGCTTTATTGCTTTTCTTGTACGGTTCCCCGGTGGGTTGTGGCATGTCAATTTGATATTCGGTCATGGTAAGTGTTCCCTGTTATCTTTTCTCCATTAATTTGAATACGAAATACCGAAGTAACTGTAAATTTACTTTCTGCATATGACTATTTCAACAACTCTTCAGTGCAGATGAAATTAAAACATTTGAAATCCAGAAGTCGAAAGATGCGTTAAAGCGGAAAAGTCACAAATAATCAAAAGGATCAAAATTGAAATCCAGAAACAGTTAAGGACAGAGCTTTGCATGGGGATAATACTCTTTATCTTTAAACAAAATATTCTTAATATTTCGACCACTTTGTTGGTGAATATCTTCGGGACTAACAGTTCACCGGCAGTGGCATCGACCCAGAGATAATAAATAAGAAAATATTCCGACGGTGTGGTTTTCAATTAAAACATTTGTACTGACGTTTTTGTTTTCACTTTAATAATTTTGCGTAAAAGAATTAAGCCAGATGACTTATACAGACTAGGATTTTTTGGTACTTGCTTCCTTCAACATCAACATATGAAGATTTTAATTTTCATCTTTTTATATTCCCCGCAAACAAAGTTTGGGGGTATAAAGGAATTACCCTGTCTGTCTGATTGTCTGTCTGTCCGTCCGTCCGTCTGTCCGTCCGTCTGTTCACACTTCTCGTAAGCGCAACTCCTCTTAAACCACTTGAAGGATTTTGATGAAACTTTACACAAAGTAAGGACACTATATGGAGATGTGCACGAAGGAATATAATAAGTGCCCGAAACCGGGAAGGGGAGATAATTCGACTTTGAATTTTCGTTAATTCCCTATGTATGGGTTACCTCGTAAGCGCAACTCCTCTTAAACCAGATGAAGGATTTTGATGAAACCTTACACAAAAGAAGGACACTATATAGAGATGTGCTTGAAGGAATATAGTTATTGTCCGAAACCAGGAAGGGGAGATAATTCGACTTTGAATTTTCGTTAATTCCCTATGTATGGGTTTCCTCCTAAGCGCAACTCCTCTTAAACCACTGGATGGATTTTAATGTAACTTGATACAAAGGTAGAACACTATATGTAGGTGTGTATGAAGGAATCTAATTGTTGTCGGAAACCAGGAAGGGGAGATAATTTGACTTTGACTTTTCATTGATTCCCTATGCATGGGTTACCTCGTGAGCACAACTCCTCTTAAACCACTTGAAGGGTTTTGATGAAACTTCAGAAAAAGGAAACACTATATGGAGATGGGAGAAGTGCATGAAGGAATGTAATTATTGTACGAAAACAGGAAGGGGAGATAATTTGACTGTGACTTTCGTTGATTCTTTCTGCTGTGATCTTTTTTTTTTCAAAGATAATTTAAAGCATAGATATCAAAACTGTTGGAGAGACACTTTTTTCATTGTAACCCTCTTGAAAAGTTGTTTTCTAAGTGTTGTAATGAAATTTCTCTAATGCTTATGATTTTTGTGTTAAATGTCAAATAGGCTAAAAAAATTAGAGTGAATTTCATATTTATCTGATTTCAACAGAGTATTTTCATCTGAACCCTTGTGAAAAGTTCTTTATTGAAGATTATATCATTGTGCCCATACTTGTATTGTGTCCACACTTGTACTGAGTCCACACCTGTATTGTGTCCACACCAACTTAAATTTGCACTAACCAAATCGATTCAGGGTTCAATAAGCGGGGGTATATTTGGCTGCCATTCGGCGACAGCTCTTGTTAAAAGTAAATTTTGCTCTATAAATTGATTAGATTTTTACCGTGAAAATTATTTTGCTACATTTATATTTTTATATGATTCTTTATATACATTTTGATCACAAGGATTTTTTCTTCTTCTGTGGTAACTACTGCCTCGCCTCCATCTCGTTGATACTTGTAAACGGAACTTCTAACTTTAAAATTGTTTGTGCAGTGGATACTCTGTTTATAAGTATGGTATTTCATGTAACATCTTTAGAAACCTTGATTTGATAATTTGAACGAGAACCGACCATTATAATGAGTCTGTAATACTGTTTTCTACCTTACAAAGATCCTTTGTTTTGTAGTCACGTTTCTGTGCTAAACCTTCTCACTTATAACTATAACTATGTAACTTATAACTATATACAGTTTAGACTGCTTTATATATTTATGACTTTCGAAACTCTCTCGTAAACACATGCAAATAAGGTGGAAATTAGAAGATTCCACCTTGCCTGATAATTATAGACATTTTATAGTAAATGTGAATAAGATGGCAACGCAACCAACTGTTATTTGTGATATAGTTTTCTAATCAGTGGATTTCATGTACTGTGTACTGTGAATATGAGGCATGAATAACGTAAGTTAAAGAAAATTGTGGAGATCTCCAACTTTGCGCGATATATCCTGTAATTTAATATGTTTTTTTTCTTCAGATGATTAAGTCAGGTGACTGCTATACGACAATAATTCGACTGAATCCGAGTATATTGAAATACAAAATTAACAGCACTTGTCCTCACTTGTAACCACACTGCTAATGAACAAAAACAGTTATTGTTGAAATTTCACTAGATATGTCATCAATCGTGAAAATATTCTTCCTAACAAACCTTATTGCAATGACAATATAATCATAGCATTGGAAATTTGTCAAGGCTAAGGTGTAGCCCTATGTCCATGTGTTGACTATCTTGATTGAAAGTCAGGGCCGCAATTGTCATCATTGGCATTGACATTACACTGCCCTAAAAATAAGTAGGTAAAGATTATAGTTAACAGGTACAATGGTCGAAATTGCAGTCGTAAGCCACATTCCACAAGGGAACTGCTCCAGAAAACACAAAAGACAAACGTGAACAACGATAGCAAAACTGTAATACCAAGGATATATCAAAAAGGTATTCTTTACCCTATTCAAAATTACAATACTTTATAATGAATATGTTACCTCCAAGAATTTTCCAATATAAAGAAAAGACAATATTCAGTGTTAAAGATAGATATTATACAGTTCTCAAAAACAATGAGCGGTACGGTTTGGTTGAACATTAATTATTTTCTAATTTCAGTAACATATCTTTATAAAACATCTTTAGTGGCTATGCCAGTGTGAGCTATTGCCATCACTTGGTGTCCATCGTTAGCTCACTTTCAAAAATCTTCTCTGAAATCACAGGGTCAAACGAAAACAAACTTCAACTGAATCATCATAAGGGTATCTTGTTTCAAATTAATTATTTTCTATGTCTTAGGACAAACAACATGACTGTCGTTACTAAAAATATAACATAGGGGTAAATTACAGTTTTTGGCAAATAACTCCAAAAAAATCTGACTAATAAAAAAGAATCAGCATGACAAGATCTACCCATGCCGAAATTTTGAAGAAAATCTAATGATCCATCTTGCCCTTTTCCAGTAAAATTTTCAAAATTTGATGTTTTTAGCTCACTTGACTCGAAGGATCAATGTGAGCTATTGCAATCACTTGGCGTCCATCGTCTGTCGTCCGTCGTCCGACGTCCGTCCGTTTACTTTTCACATTTTCATCTTCTCCTCTGAAACCACTAAAGCAAATTCAACCAAACTTTACAGGAATGATGTATGGAAGGTCCCTCACAAAGATTACTGATTTTATTCCGATCCAATAAAAAACATGGCCTCCATCGCGGAACTTAGGTTTAACATTGGACCCTATGGGAAAAATCACATTTTCATCTTCTCCTCTGAAACCGCTGAAGCAAATTCAACTAAAGTTACAGGAATGATGTACTAAAGGTCCTTAACAAAGATTATTCATTTCGTTAAGGATCAAATCAAAAACATGGCCGACAGCACAGAACTTAGTTTAACATTGGACCCTAAGGGAAAATCGTATTTTCATCTTCTCCTCTAAAACCACTTAAGCAAATTCAACCAAACATTACAGGAATGAGTATGGAAGGTCCTTTACAAAGATTGCTCATTTCGTTCTGATCCGATACAAAAAGCATGGCCGAAAGCGCGGAACTTAGGTATTACACTGGATCCTGTTGGAAAAATCTCATTTTCATCTTCTCCTCTAAAACCACTGTAGCAAATTTAACCAACCTTTACAGGAATGATGTGCTAAAGGTCCGTCGTGAAGATTGCTCATTTCGTTCAGAACCGATAAAAAAACATGGCCGCCAGCACAGAACATAGTTCAACATTGGACCCTATGGGAAAATCACATTTTCATCTTGCTCTCTGAAACCGCTGAAGCAAATTCAACCAAATTTTACAAATATGATGTATTAAAGGTACTTAACAAAGATTGCTCATTTTGTTCCCATCCGATGAAAAATATGGCCGACAGGGCCGAACTTAGGTTTAACATTGGACCCTATGGGAAAAATCACATTTGTATCTTCTCCTCTTAAACCACTGAAGCAAATTCAACCAAACTTTACAGGAATGATGTATGGTAGTCCTTCATGAAGATTGCTCATTTTGTTCCGAACCGATAAAAAAACATGACCGCCAGCATGGAACATAGTTTAACATTGGACCCTAGGGGAAAATCACTTTTTCATCTTATTCTCTGAAAGCGCTGAAGCAAATTCAACCAAACTTTACAGGAATGATGTATTAAAGGTCCTCAACAAAGATTGCTCATTTCATTCCGATCTTATGAAAAACATGACCGCAAGTACCGAACATAGTTTAAAATTGAACCCTATGAGAAAAATCACATTTTCATCTTCTCCTCTGAAACCGCTGTAGTAAATTCAACCAAACTTTACAGGAATGATGTACTCGAGGTCCTTAACAAAGATTGCTCATTTCTGATCCAATATAAAACGTGGCCGCCAGCCCAGAACTTAGGTTTAACATTGAACCCAAAGGGAAAATAACATTTTCATCTTTTCCTCTGAAACCAGTGAAGCAAATTCAACCAAACTTTACAG
>MJUU01036825.1:22711-45911 GCA_002080025.1 Modiolus philippinarum | reverse complement strand
TCAATGTTTATGTCCATATATTTAGTTCTTTCAGTTTCATTTTTCACAATTGACTCAGTCTTGTTGCCAACTGAATTTTACTGTTGTTACGATTGTTTTTTTTTATCTATAACATTGGCTATAGGGGAAGGTTTGGGTCCAATAAAACTAGCTTAACCCCGCCGCAGCAGGTTTGCGCCTGTCCTAAGTCAGGAAATTTATTAAGCCTTTGTGTGTCTTGTCTTTTTTTTCTAGTTAGTTTACTTTATGTCTACAGGATGTTTATCTCGCCGAAATTGATTACTCTTTATTCATAGGCCGACTCCGAACTACCGTTAGGTTTGGGGTTTCCTCACCGTTCATTGAAGATGTTATGGTGGCTTTGAGTTGTTATTACTCCCCTTTGGGTCATTGTCTCTTTGACACACTCCCCGTTTCCCTTTTCTATAATAATAATATTTATATATATTGGTGTCAAAGGTCTGTTCTTTCGTCTGTGTGAAGCCCACAAAGGTAGTCAAGGACGTTAAACCATAGATTATACATAATAAATCTATGGTTAAACACTTCTCAGTCAATGTCTGTTCTCATCAAACAAATGGATTGCTTTCACTAATGAAGCAGCAGCTTCTAGGTTACCTGCACAGACTGTTGCACTTTAACAGACTTCAATGAGCTGTTGATGACTTGTATATGCATCTTGCATAAAAATAGATTTGAAACAAAAAGGCATGACGAAAATGCTTATGAGATGCTGACTAAGTATTGCTCCTTTGGTGCTTATGTGTCATCGAACACGGCCACCTGCGTGGAACTTAATTTATTACTTGACCTTATGGAAAAAGCATACAAAGAATTTTTCGTCTGAAACAACTGGGCTGGTAAGAACAAAACTAGTACCTTCAAAGATCTTCTCCTTTAAAACCATCTGGCCAGTTGGAAATAAACTTTGGCACAGCACTTAAAAAGACCCTTTAACATAGAAGTTTATTTGACTTTATGTATTGGCCATGGTCCAGGTAAGCGATACAGGCTCTTGAGAGCCTCTAGTTGGTTTTCTATTGGTCATAACTGTAATGATAATAATAATAACTTGAATTTTTCTTTACCGAACCCCTGATTCTTGCGAATTTCAGATGGTTAATGCTTGAAGACTGCGATGCTAAGTTACAACAAGGGTAATATCTTATTTTAACGGCTCTAATCTTTGTATATGCCAGTTGCGGATTGAGGGGCGGTTTTCCCCTTTGAGGTTCATCTTCGCTAGCCCTTGAAGGGTTACGATCCGCTCATCTGCTCTTCACCGTTGGCGGACCGAGCCATCAGTTTCAAATTACCTCCCTTTGATATAAGAGTTTCAGAATGATATTTTGTAAAAATTTAAGATTACTTTACTTTACTTTAATACTATTTTATTGCAAAAAATAGCAAATGGATCGGACAACAAGTTGTACCAACTTAGAAACTGCCCTCTCCTTACATATACAATATATATATACATACATAGCAACAGGNACGGCTCTAATCTTTGTATATGCCAGTTGCGGATTGAGGGGCGGTTTGCCCCCCCCCCCCCTTTTGAGGTTCATCTTCGCTAGCCCTGGAAGAGTTACGATCCGTTCATCTGCTCTTCACAGTTGGCGGACCGAGCCATCAGTTTCAAATTACCTCCCTTTGATATAAGAGTTTCGGGATGATATTTTGTAAAAATTTAAGATTATTTTTGTATTAAACAATACAACAATTCGCGATTTATTTAACTATAAGGAAATAACTCTTCAAAAGTAAAGAAACATCATAAAATCGTGGGAATTTTGCAAAATAGAAAAATCACCAAACATCATATTTTAAGTTTTATTGTTACGATATATATTTAAAATTTGAATGTTAGTACATTGATTGGCTGCAGCGAAGAATAACTGCAACGAATGATGAAAACAATAGACCGACTTACCTGTTGAAGCGGTGTCAGTATTCTCAGAAGCGTAACTGGAAATTCCCCAAAACATCTATATTGCATAACCGAAATGTTATGATTTTGGAGATAGGTAGCCGTTCAATCAAAAACATGGATTTGAGGCTACAGAAACCCAGCTTGAACTGCCAAGGGTGAAAAGGAGAAGAGCGGATCGTAACCCTTTGCTAGCGAAGATTCATATTCAAATTGATCGTTTTTTTAAATTGGGTTCCGACCCCTTTTTGAAAAATAAAGGTCGTGTCCCCTCCCCCTTTTGGAAAAATAAAGGTCGTGTCCCCTCCCCCTTTTAGCCGGAGGTCTGGATTCAACACTGCAAGCAATGAATTGCGGTCTAAATCGAGGTTTTCGCATAATCAACGTCATGCATATAAATCAATGAATATGAGAAAGATCAATAGTAATTGGCAACAATTAGCTGAAACATTTTTCTTAATTTTTCAACGCTATTTATACCCCGCCACACGAAGTGGCAAGGAATTATATGATACCCCCAGTCGTGTGTCCGTCCGTCCGTCCCTTGAAGGTTTCCGACTGATAACTTGTGAACGAAATAACAAAAGGTCTTCAAACTTGGTATGCAACTTGTTTAACACAAAACTCAGGTCAAGCTCGATTTTGGGTTCAGAGGGCTAAGGGACCGACCATTTAACCTGAAGGGGAGGGTATAGTTTTTTTTTTTGTGGACAGAAAATAACACGCTGTCTTCAAACTTGGTATGTAATTTTTTTTACCACAAAACACAGGCCAAGTATAATTCTGGGTTGAGTGGTACACATTGTTCTCGAGTTATGCCCCTTTTAACTTAGAAATTTTGTGAAACGTGGTGGCACCATCACTATTTTTTAGATGTTGTTAAATCATTGGTAATTTGTGGTAGCTTGCATAAATCATCTGGATGGTGTTTTTTAAAAGGGCAAGCTAGGAATAAGAAGTTTGAGAACATGGAAAGTGTACGTCTTCAACAGTCTCTGATCAAATTTGGTGTAAATGAAAATATTTTTTTTATGAAGTCTTCTATTGTATTATGACTCTGTTAGGTTACCGAACCTCCTTTTCAAGTCTCAAAATCCAGTTTTGTTATAAAGTTTCATAGATCGGCGAAAATAAAATACCGTATGAACCATACATTACTTGTACTTACTGTAATTACCAATTTACGACAGGACACTTGTCATTATTATTATCATATAGCAGTAAATGTATCATATTACAATATCTTTATGACTGAAGGGGCTTTTTGACATGTTAACAACTTGCTAAGAGGCTTTCATGAAAATGTTATGTAATAAGAGTAAAGTCAATTTTCTTAGATCATTCTAATATTTTATCAATTTTGTTGAGGTGAAACAACGGGCAATTTAATTGCAAATTCATTTATTGTTATTGTTGATACCAAGCACACGCCAATACCATACTAATAATTAGTAATTGTTTTTGTGATTTGTAGAAAATTGACCAAAACTTGAACTGCAATCAAAATCTTGAAGCTGATGTTATCAGTTGGATATATGTATAGATATGTTCAACAATACTGGAACAAAATTAAAACCCATACGGCTTGGTCAGAAATTGCGCATTTTAAATCATTGGCATCAGTGCATAGCCCTTTTCAAAATGTGTTGTTATCATTCCCTTTAGATTGGAACTCTCCTATCAGGTGGTGGTACTACATCTTTTTTCTTTCTTTCTTTTTTCTTTGTTCTATACCCTTGAATTCCGGTTATTACCATACATACTTAGCATGTGGAAATGCTAAATATATTAAAATAAAATTTTATCATATAAAAGCATGTAAATAGAAATATAAAATAACAAAATTAAGAAATTTAAGACCATTATATCTATAAATTATTATATTTTTAACTTGATTAAGTAGAAAAATTAAAATGATGTAATAAAAAATGTAATAGTTATTGGTCAATTCGTAAAACCCAGAATTTAAAGATAGAAAACTCCATATAGCAGGTTGATAACCGGAACTAATTGATTGAATCTAAATGCCGAAACCGAAGTGCGGACCATTCTTTATTGAAAAGGTATATATAATCACCTTTTGTGTCCGAATTGTGGCAGTATCAAAATAGATGCACGTACTGTATGCCAGCTATTCTATATCAAACTTTTAAGTGTACATGTATCAAAATGAAAGGGTGACTGAGAGACTGAGAGTGTTCTAGCAGAGACATATATTTCTCTTGTTCTAGTAAATTAAAACTGCTAAAAATGGACGAAATGTTGTAGTCATTATATAAACAATGAAAGGATATAGAGTATATGTACAAGATACGAAGTCTCTACATAAATATAGTAAAACCACGCAATGGAACAACACTTTTCTTGTTGTTCTTTGTCTGATCTTTGACCACAGATGACCAGTTTATACACATTATGATTTATAACTGATATTTGATTAATAGGTTGATGACCCTTTTAACCGTTGAAAGTGTTCAAGTTACAATTTGATATGCTTTATCATAAAGTGTAATCAGCAATTTAATATTAAATACCGAATTTTATTTCAGAAATCATGAAATAATGAAATGATATGGACTTATGTATATGAGACAAAATCTCTTCAAATACACGGTAGAACTAAGCAATGGAACATGCTATATTTGTTGTTCTTCGATTGTGTGATTTAAATATTTGCACAGTGCCTTTTTATTTAAAGGTTTTAATTTCTTTTAGTATGATGATCAAGGTCCAAAGGATTTGGGTTAACGGAATCAAACATTGCCAATTTATGCTGTAAAAGCTTGAACAACTGTAAAATTTTATATTTTTAGCTGTCGAAGTAAGTTTCTATTTATTCTTTGTTTTTATGGTACCCTTTTACGGAGCTAGGGACATAGTATCTTTAAATTTAAAGACAAAAAGCAGCATTCTCCAGTATGCTAATGAACATTAATTTACAAACCATAAAATCCAAATTATTTTGGACTAATTTTTAGATTGATATTAACTTTGGAGTAAATTTTAGCCAAAATTTACTTTATTTTCATTGTATGTTAATAGCATGTTAAATTTCAGAATTTGATCGGAAATATAAATACAAAATGTACATATGTTCCAAGACCCATGAATGAATAAATATAAATGTTCAACGTTACAAAGAAAACAACAAATAACAAGAGGCTCCAAGAGCCTATACATTGGCGGAACCAAAGGTGGGGGGTTCCGGGGGTTGGAACCCCCTTTTTTCGGACAATCATGTATTTTTAATGAAAATCCCTAAGTTTAACTATGAAATACCCCCAAAAAAAAATTTCGCACCGCGCTCCGCTCGGCGAATTTTTCTTTCATTCTAATTGGAACCCCCCTTTTCAAATTGTCTGCATCCGCGCCTGCTATATCGCTCATCTGGGCCATGGCTGACATAAACTGTCAAAATAATCCCGATGTTTAAGGGTATCATTTTCAAATTGGCAAGACACTGATATGCTTAATCCCCACTGACATCTATTTTGGATGTCCTCTGTCTTTAAGAGTTCCAATTAAGGATTATTGTAACCAATTTGGTTCCAACTGGTTTTGCGATTTCAGATATATAAGATCGTAGAATACTTTCTTATAGAGTCCATTGTTAAACTATGTTCCCCATGGCGGCCACTGGATGTGATGGTGACATGCAGGACACATTTTGCAAAGGGGGCCATGGCTAAGGACCGTTGCTACCAAGTATGATTCCACTTGGCTTGGTAGTTTAATAGGAGAAGAAGATATTTGAATATAACGTCCAATTCTTAGTTCCCTGCTAACGGTCATCTTTGATGCGAAGGAAACATGTTGGACAACTTTTCAAAGGGGACCAACTATGAACCATTGTGACCAAGTCTGGTTCCAATCGGCCAAATAATTTCAGAAGAGAAGATCTTTGAATAAATTTGCCCATAAGGTCCAATTTGAAACTAAGTTCCCCGCTCGCTTCAATGTTGGATGAAGTGCATTTACTGGACACATTTTAAAGGGGACCACCCAAAGACTATTCTCAACCAAATTGGTTCCATTTGGCTTTGCTGTTTCAGAGGAGAATATCTTTGAATGCTTTCCCATAGGGTCCAATGATAAAACCATGTTACCCTCTAGCGGCCATCTTGTGCGGACCTGACGGACACAATGTTTTAAAGGGGACCACCAAAGCTATTGTGACCAAGTTTTACCAGAGGAGAATATCTTTGAATGCCTCCCCATAAAGTCATGTTAAAGCCATGGTCCCCATTTGCGGCCACCTTGGATGAGGTGCATATCCAGCCGGACACAATTTTCAAAGGGAACCACCAAAGACCTATTGTAAACCCGCAGTTTTAGAGAAGATTTTTGAATGCTTTTTCTTGGGGTCCAATGTTTAAGCAATGTTCCCCGTTATCGACCATCTTGGATGGGGTACGGACCCGCCGGGCACATTTTCAAAGGATCATCTTAGGACTATTTTGACCAAGTTTGGTTCCAATTTGTCAAGTAGTTTCAGAGGAGAATATCCTTAGATATAAGGTCAAACTTTAAACTAAGTTCCACGATGGTGGCCATCTTGCATGAAAAAGAAAGAAGTTTGGTTCAAATTGGCCCAGTGGGTTTCAGAGAATGTCTTTAAACGAAAAAATTAACACATACGACGGACGACGGACGCAAAGTGATGGCAAAAAGCCAGAATGGAAAAAAAAACAAATTTACGTAAAAGTTTACGTACAACGCGAGATAACTCTATTTCTTTTGTCGACAAAACGTGAACCTGTTACATTGCTCGCATATTTAATTTTAAATCTAAAAATAGCATTACTCTATCAAAGCAGTTAACTTAATATATTTATGGTTCCGTTACTAGGTATCACCAATACTTATTTTATTCTTTTTGTTTGTTTGTTTGTGTTTTTTGGGGTGGGGGTTATTGTTGATTTAGATACACCTTTGGCACACCAAAGCCCCAAAATGAGATAATATAGCATTATCTAAGGTAATGCTATTTTATCTGAATTTTTGAAGGGTTTGGCGCACATTATCAGACATATATTATCAGGTTTCCTCATTACCCCCTGATAAGTACTTTTAAATATCTTATACATAGGTCTCTATCATATGATGTAGTAATGATGTTTTAGCATTACCTGTTAATACAGTTTTATCTGCATTTTTGTGGTTTTGGCGTGCTAGTAAATGTATCATTTGTTTTCTAATATCAACCAATCAGACTTAATATCTGTACACAGGCAAACTGTATTATCTGATTTATCTCATTTTTGTGGCTTTGTCGTGCCATACATACCAATAACAAAAGTATTTTTTCATTTTGACTAAGTTTTGTTTTAGTCTTAGGGTTGAATTTAATTCCTTAAACAACGGTCTGTTTATTAGAAATTTACATATCTTTATAACTGGAAGAGTCAATTATATTTTGGTGCTGCAAATATGTGAAATTAGAAACCTTGGAAACAAATGCCAACTTTGAAACTTGAAAAATACAAACAAATACCAAAGTTGCATAATAAACGGTAAATTTTGTTATGCTGTACACCCGTTTACAAGTAAATTCTCATCAGCAGCATTATAATCAAATAATATGGAGAGCCATATATTCAATAAATAGTTTAATATAAGATAAATCTTTATAAAAAGTTACGTGCACAATATACAATTATTAAATTAACAATGAATATTAAAATTTTGTTGCAGTATTATTAGGAAAATGAAGTTTATTTTTAATTTCACCAAAGTTTTCGAAATTTTTTGCTAAAACTGTTCAAGAACTTTCACGGAAGATCGGGGAATGTATTTCCATATGGTCGTTTGTTAAACTAGGCCCCGCTAGCATCCATCTTGGAAGACGTTCGAACATAAGAGGTCTTCCAGAGCCTGTGTTGCTCATATAGACCATCTCTATGGCTATAATTTATGAAAAGGTATTTACATAGGTTCTATTTAAACTATATAATGTTCCCTGCTGCTGGTCATCTTTGAATATGATGTACAAAAAATAAAACAATAACTTCGAAGTGGCCCGGCGGAAGACTTTTGTGACCTCTAGTTTAAATCGCCCAATCCTGATCAAAGGAGAAGATCATTGAATGAGAAGTTTACGATAGACCAACGATTGAAACGTACACACGACAGACGCCAAGTGATGACAAAGGCCCAATCTAGCTATAGATTCAGGAAATTTATCATATAGTTTGTAATGTTACAACAGACGCTATCCGGCGGGTTTCTCTTCTACGTAATTACGAAGAAAAAAGAAAGAGATATTCGTTTTGGTCTCATGTGCATTTACTCCATATCCACTGGGTCAATGCCGTGGCAGTAATCAGTACTTCGGTGCTGACCCGAAAACCAATTTTATATGGAAACTTGCAGTTTATAAATATTAGAATAGTTTGTTTAAAAAAGAGTATCTCCCTCTTGCATAGCTCTGTCTTTCTCTTACTTTGGCTCTCTATTTAGATTTCATCGGTTATATGGTTATATCAGCTTTTACATACATATCGTTTTATATAGATTTATTGGATTTGATCTGCACTGAAGAGTTGTCGAAATTGCCTAATGAACTGGAATTTTAATTCACCGTAAAATTGCCGGGTATGTTTTTTTTTTTATTTAAGACTGAGAGTCCGAAAAAAAGAAACCAAGTGCGAGAGATGTATGCTCTCTATAAATTACAGATATGGTGTACTTGTCCTTGAGATAATTCACTATCATACTTTCAAAGTTTGGCATTTATTTTTTTATAATTTTCCAATGTTATTCTGATCTTTGATAAATCAGAAAATCAAGCGATTAACAAGACAGAAAAAAACGCAGCTAGGAAGACCAAAAAAAAAAAAGAAAGCAGATAAAGATATGTACCATCGAATTAAAAGATCATCACAGAAAGAAATGCAGGAAAACATATGATGATTATATCAACAACATAATTAATCCTGAACTGTTAGCTAATCCTGAAAGATTCTGGGATTTATAAAGAGCAACAAATGCGAATCAATTGGTGTATAGCACTTCTAAAAGACACGGACGGTTTTACATATTCAGAAAGTGACAAAAAGCAAAGATACTGAACAATCAATTCTTCTCTGTATTTGACAGCAACGAGGACAGCAGCACTATTCCAAATAAGGGACAGAGTCCATACCCAAGCATGGCTTATATCACAATAACAGAAAATGGAGTATTCTAATTACTGTACATAAAGCAGCTGATCCACATGAAATTCCAACGAGGCTACTTAAAGAACTTGCACCATAACTAGCAGAGACATTCACTCTTTTTTCCAATCGGTAAAACACCACAAGAGTGGAAGGAAGCATTTGTCGTTCTAATTTTCAAGAAAGGCGGCAAATCCCGTGCTTGCAACTATCGCCCAGTATCTTTGACCGTGGTCACTTGCAAGATTCTTGAACATTTAATTTGCAGCATTTTAGCAAAACACCTTGAAGTTCACAAAGTCCTAAGCGGCGCTCAACATGGGTTTAGGAAGAACCACTCATGTGAGTCTAAACTTATCCTTACAACCCAGAACCTTGTTAAGAATATAGATCTCGGCGAACAGATAGACCTTATCCTGCAGGACTTCTCGAAAGCGTTCGAAAAGATCACCCACGAGAGACTTCTCTACAAAACAGGTTAGTAGTATATGAGCACAGTTCGGTTAGCATTTGACGTGGTGGAGCGTGGTGGAGCCGGAAGTGACGTCACAGGAAGTGACGTAGGGCGGAAATGACGTGACGGAAGTCACGTGACTGGAAGCAGAAGTCACGTGACCGGAAGCAGAAGTCACGTGACCGATGCATAACATGTCAACATTGCGCATGCGTAACCGGAAGTGGCCTTTTTGAAGCCCTTTTCGGGCCTATTGACCGGAAATGACGTGTTTGAAGAGGGCAAGGTCCCGCAGGGGTGTGGTGTCACCTTATTTTATGACGCATGCGCGACCGGAAGTGGGTTGTGGATGTCTTCTATCACGTCCGCGTTCATCGCGGTCATTGAAAGGGTTGTGAAGCAGCAGCAGCACTATCACCCTAGCGCAGCAGCAGCAGCAGCAATATAGTGAAATGAGCACGCGAGAACTGTCTAAAACGTACTCGCGAGTGACTCGTGAGTCGTGTAAACAAACTCGTGAGTCATGTGAGCAGTCGTGAGTAGTATCATAAAACACGTCGCCTAAATCTTGGACAAAATCAATAACTTAAAAAGGCAGAGAAAAAATACCAGCAAGAGTTATCTCCCTTAAAGAACGCGAACCTGATAGAAGACACCTAGCAACCAACAACGTGCTTCACAACCCTTTCAATGACCGCGATGAACGCGGACGTGATAGAAGACACCCATTACCCGGTCGCGCGTGCGTCATATAATAAGGTGACACCACACCCCTGCGGGGCCTTGCCCTCTTCCAACACGTCATTTCCGGTTAATATGGCTACTACCAGTAGATATACATCCGACTTCCGGTCTATACCTGGGGCTACGCCCACTGCCGGTCGCGCATGTACATTGTAGTAAGGTCACACAACACCCCTGCGGGGTCTTGCACTCTTTCAACACGTCATTTCCGGTTATGATCGTAAAGGGCTTCAAAAAGGGCCACTTCCGGTTGCGCATGCGCAATGTTGACATGTTATACATCGGTCACGTGACTTCCACTTCCGGTCACGTGACTTCCGGTCTACGTCACTTCCGGCTCCACCACGCTAAAGACCTTAGCTAAAGACATTAGAATGTAGTGGTGGATGGCAAATCCTCTGAAACTGCTCCAGTTCACTCAGGTGTGACACAAGGTAGTGTACTGTGCCCATTACTATTTTTGCTATTCATCAATGACCTTCCTGACTATATGTCAAGTCTATTTGCAGACGATTGTGCACTGTACAAGAGGATTCACACCCAAAACGACTCAAACCTACCCAGGAATATATGGACAACCTAATAAGATGGGAATCAGACTGGTTGATAGAATTTCACCCCAGCAAATGCTAACTATTTCAAGTAACTAACAAAGGGAAGCGACTTCCCACTACTTACAACATACAATTTGGAACAGGTTAACTCGACTAAGTACTTAGGTATAACTCTACGTAAAACCTTGAGCTGGAATACCCATATAGAGAACATAACATAACTAAGTAGGCAAACTCCAAAAGGGCCTTCATACAACGAAATGTATACCACTGTCCACCACTAACCAAAGTAGTATGATACACAACATTAATAAGACCATTGCTGCAGTACGCATGCACTATATTGGCCGTTCACCAGCAAGATTATCCAGAAACTCGAGATGGTGCAGAGAAGATCAGCACTGTTGTAATGAACAACTTCCAGCAAACCAGCGTCACATCAATGTGAATTCCACAGTGGAAACACTAGCCGAGAGAAGATGTAAAGTAATAATGATGTATAGAACAGTAAATGGTCTTGCAGGAATATCACCGCTAGAGCTTCATAACATCTCATCAACATGAAGATGTCACACTTGTACCATATGCAAGAACATCAACATATAGGCACTCATTTTCCCCAGACAGTATCAGGATATGGAACAGTCTTCCACAACCATTAGTGGACAGAAGCTCCGATGCTTTCAAGCAGGGGGTACTGAGCTGCAGTATCCCTTATTCACACCACCACCAGACTGTTTTCATGCCGAGACACCAACTTTTCTAATTTGCACGGTCTTTACTACAATAATTGGTTAATGGTACTATTCAATTTTCACACATCGTTATGTGAGTGATAAAGCGTTATTTTGCCCTGATTGCTATTTTTAACGACCTTTGAAACTCCGGGTTTGAAATTAAAAAATGCTTTGAAATTAAAGTTTAAAAATGCACCTATTCAAACCAAATGTGATTTTGCATATTAATACGTTTTCTTATAGTAAGTATTATAAAATAAGAAATAAAAAAGTGGAAAATTCTTGTTCCAGGATCTTTTTTATTCAACTTCAAACAGAGTGATAAAACTGGTCTTCCGAAAACAGGAAAGTTCCCCCTTTTGCACCCCACCAAATCACTCCATTCAAATCAAATTCTATATCATATTCATTTTCTAATGTTTTTTTCCATTGTCCCTTCTTTCAATCAAGCCAAAAATAGACTAAAACAAAAGGAGCAATCATTTATAAGATCAACAAAACGAAGTGATAAACTAAATAAATAGGAACTATATTCGAATTTGTTAATTTTTAGAACTGAATCATCCGTTTTGGCCGTTTTTCACACTGGAATCGCAGATAGTAAAGGACTGGAAGATTTTGCAAGTGAATAATTGAATTTTCAGTCTGATTTATGGGCATGAAGCAGTGACCTACAACAGAGATAATTGCCGTAAAATCTTTCCAACCAGGAGATATGTAAAGCTAAAGTTGGGGTTTTTTCTCGGCTTGACCAGCACTTGTAAATAGTTTGCACCTTTGTTGTCACACCCAGTATGGGTAATAGTGCGATAATACTCGAGAAGAGGCACGCACTGTAATGGGAGAAGAAGAACAGTTGTGTTTATAGTTCCCACATCTCAATTGACTCGATGAGAGCCACTGCTTAAGTTGTTTAGATATAGTCTAAGCTGACAAAGGCTGTAAGAACACTGTCATTTTAATTTTATTGTTGTTGACTCGGACTAATAATAATTAACTATAATTTAATGTTATGTTAGTCCCAGTTGTCGACGATGCAGCATCCATGGGCTATCTCACTCTCACTGAAATCACGGTCATACTAAAAAGCGCCCGAGAGCGCCCGAGACGGTATTTAGCGCCCGAGAGCATATATTTAGCGCCCGAGCGTATATTTTTGCATTAAAATGAACAAAACTGAGAAAAAAATGTCGGTTCATATGTATAGATATCGTTTTAATCAATATAAAACGTTTTTGATACATCTGAATTGACATTTTGACGAGGGGGGGGGGGTGGTAGCAATGATTGGGAAAATTAATTTGTGACTTACATGTAATGTTAAAAAAGTATTATTTATAGAAAACATATTTTTACAATGAAATTGTACATAAGCAATAAATCATGTTTTAACCTATTTTACATTTATTCAATATTAAAAATATCTGAAATCATTGGATTTAATGGTACCCTCAAATGAAACTTGATTGGTTCTGGGGACATTTGTCAAGGGTTGGTCAGTTAATTTCTAGTGAACATAAATCAAAAATCAAATATTTTAGGTTAGATTTTAATCTAAGGCACTTTTAATCGTACATTTAAGCATATTTAAAAATAAACACTCGGTGCTCTTACATAGTGCTTGGTTAATTATATACATTCGAGATTTTTTTTCACAGATATGTCATGACACAAATCTGTTGATCTATTTACCGATATTGCTTTTTGAAACATTTTAGACTAGATTTTGATATTATTCCTTTTTAAGCTGCATCTGTACATAGTTATATTTTAAAGAATGTTCTAGTGCTTTTTATACAGTTATATCTACGTTGGTGTAATATCATTCTAAATTTTGTCAATTAATGTTTTAGATGTCATTTTTGTTTTTGGTACTGTGATATCTTTCAAGAACTTTTAAGACAGTTTTTTTTTATTTTGGTATTGTATATTACTAGAATATGTGTATATATATGTGTATGTTACAGCCATGTTTCTAATCCTAATACGTCTTTGTGCATGTGACATCTAACTTCATAAATTTGTGCATCTTCACATTTTCATCTAAATTATAAAACAACAAATAAAAAATACACTATTTTATAATTTATTCAATTATTTGTTGTATTTCATGGCAAAATCCTACAAATCAGTCACTTTGTTATAAAAAAATAAGTGCTCGGGCGCTAAATATATGCTCTCGGGCGCTCTCGGGCGCTTTTTAGTAGGACCCCTGAAATCACGCTCTCACTGAAATTCTTTATTTGATAAGAAAATGAAACTCATCTTCGATTTCCGTTTCACACGATTTTTGGTTTTAAGTAGAGGCCAGTTTCAATTTGAGGTGGTCGATCACCAACTCTAAATTTTGATGGTTGTTTCTAGCCATGTTCTGAACTTGAAGCCGGAGCCATTTTTCTTTGCCAGATGTCATAGTGAATAAAGCTTTCCTATGTGAAAGTAAATAAAAATACTTCATATAAACTGGGACTAATATAATTATATTCGTCCCAGATATAAAGAAGACTAAATTTAGCATAATTCGCCACGATTCCATTGACTCGGACATTTAAAAAAGATCCATTATTTTTATTTCAGATTGTTGAGATCTCTGGTTATATCAATATTTATATTTATTAAACAGCTGTTAAAGGTGTCTTTAAACCACTGATTTCTTGACCAGAAACTATATTTTATTTACTATAAAATCCAAATTTACGGGACGACTTGTTGAGAATGCGCGGAAATTGGACGGGTCCCTTCCGAGTTTATTTTTTCATATGACATTCGGAATTTCAGGGTCAACGAAAACGTCAAAGAAATTCGAAGGAGGAGAAAATCCAGCATTCAAGGATACATTACTATCGTTTTGATGTCAATATCCTGCTTTTGATAGAATGTCAACAAACACAGGAACAGCTACACCTACAAGCGTAAGACAATGTCATCTGAAACACTTTGGTGTATATATTTTGTCTGATATTCATAGCATGATATTGACAAATGACTGGAATGTCAAAAGTTCACGAAATGACTTTGCGACCTTAAGTCGAACTATATTCAATTCAAACCACCAGTATATATAGTCCCTAGTCCATTTTAGATTATTCTCGATCAACTTTGAGAACTTCCAGTTTTTAAGACTTCAAAATATTGAAGAGGATCTTGAAGAAAAACGCCGTTCTAATAAACTTTACTTTTCAGGAAACTTAACAATGCTTAAAGGGTTTTGTTCTCATTTTAATCAATCAATTATTTGTATCTTATCCTAAATTCAACCATGAACATTTTTGTAAACACACAAACATTTTTACACCTTTTATTCATTAGGCCAAAAAAAAATTTATGTCTGTTTCCTGCTACCACACTTTGAAAAATAGGGGCGGTCGGTCGGCATTTTATTTTATTTTACCAAATGTTTTTTTCGCGTTTTGTTGGGAAGATCCAGAAAAATAACGTATCCTTCCCGATCCGGTCCGTCAATTGTTTCAATTTCCGGAAAGGGGCGCCTTTTTTTTAATTTATGTTTCAATGTTTTTGATCAATTTGGTCTAATTTTAATGTAATTATGGCAATATTCAACAAAATGTATAAGCAGTGTTACATTTTGAAGCTTGACTGTAATATTTTTCAACATGTTCACCAAACTGCCAATAAAAATGTCTGTTTCTGCTCTTAACTTTTTCACGAACAGTATAAAATTATTAGGGTCGGCAACAAAAAAACAGGGTCGGTCGGGAAGCAGGAAACAAGAATATATTTATTTTGACCTTAATGAATGACCACAGCATGAATACAAAAGAATGACAAGACTATTGTAATATATTTTCCACTACAAATTCAGAGAAGATGATAAAAAAAACTGTAATTATTTTCAGTCTTTTCCTTCTTGACACATTTTTTACACTGACACTGGGTCAGTCAACACTGACATCATTCACATCACAAAGGAAAAATTGTCAGTTGATTGTATGAGCCCAAAATCCAAGCCCACCCTGTCTCTGATCCTTCAATTTTCAAATGCAAGAGCAAATGTGTCATGAAAAAGTGTCTATCTACCTTAAGCCATAAACAATATATGATTCATTTGATTACTGGTACCAGCAACATAATGATTTAACTAGCAGATGTGTCATGATATTGATAAAATTGGGTCACTTTGACCTTCTTTTCATGCATGAGTGACTCTCCAACAGCACCATTGTCAGCAAAATATTCCTTAACAAGTTCTAGTTCCTTAAATCTGGACTTTACCATAGATTACAGTTTATGTTAAAGTACAAATCTAAGGTACTAGAATTTGTAGTGCTGCTGGCAAATGTGCTTTTGAAGAGCCACAAGGTTCCTGATAAACATTTGGTCATATTTACCTAAAATTCATAAATCACTGATTTTGGGTTTAATTTTGGAATACAATATCAGTGATATATGATGAGGGATGCATAGTTTTAGCTTGTTGAAATGGTTTGTATTCTGCATACTAAAAGAAATCATAAACAAACAAAAAACAAACTGATTATAATTAGGAGTTAGCTGTAATTTATGACTGCTTCTTCTCTTATGCTATCATTTTGTTTGATAACTTGATAAATATGCCTAATCCCAGATGAAAATTGTATCAATTCCTGTGAAATATATGTTTGAAATGTTTCACAAGAAGAACTATCATATATTGAGTTATTTTCATGTCTGTTTTTGCTATGTTTATATTTCACATTTTACTGTTCTCTAATGATTTGAATGGAAGATGAAATTTGAGCGGAGGCTTATTTTTGTGCTACATGTAGGTCATCAGCTGCAGACACAGCGAAAATTAAACACAGGCGAAAATATCTTGATATACAATATGTTGATTCAATTTGATGTCATTTTAGCTCATCTTACCCGACGGGTCAGTATTAGCTATTGCCATCAATTGGTGTCAGTCGTTATCCGTTGTCTGTCTGTCTGTTCTCTGCCTTTCATTGGTCTATCCTTTAATTGGCTCTTCATCAACTCATCTAAAACCACTAAACTAAATTTAACATAACTTTACAGGAATGAGTTTCTTTAAAAAAAAAATTGCTCATGTTTTTCGATCTGGTGAAAGAAAATGCCTGCCAACACAATAATTGGACCATATGGGAAAATCACATTTTGATAATCTCTGAAGCCACTGAAGCAAATTAAACCAAAGTCTTCCATGTCTATATAAGAATGGTGTATTGGAGGTCCTTTATGAAAATTGCACTCCAATCTGAGAAAAAGTTTGGCCACCAACAGGGAGCATAATTTAACAAAGGACCTTTTGGGAAATCCAGCCATACAGCTGAACCTCTAGTTTTTTTTTTGTCGCCTGCTGTAAGCAGAGCAGACTCTTCTTAGGATTACTACATATATCTGTCCTCTTGCGTTGATGTTGTACTGCGTCGTTGGTCGGTTTTGAATCAACTCCTTCAAATCTGCAAGTCCTTTTCCAAACACACTTGTAGGATATAATGCTGTTCTCCCAATCTATTGTGCAGCTGATACTTCAAATTTTAATTTTTTTAGATTTTAGAGGCTCATGAAGCCAGAATAGCTCATTTATAAATTTTGGTTTGTTAATCCACAACCCCTTCAAAACTTTAGGAGATTTTCCAACTGTACTTGTAGGATGTAATTTTCTCATGTAGTTGTGCACCTGATACTTGGGTTATTTTGGTAAGTTTTTATTTGATAGATAGGATCACAGCATCAAAATAGCTCATTTATTAATTGGGTTTCTTAATCTAAAACTTCAACAAAGCTATATCATTTTCCATTCATATTCCATTCAAACTTTCAGGATATGATTTTCACCTGCACTTATGCATGTTGTTCACCTAATAATTAAGATTTTGCTTATTCAGACTTTAGAGGTTCACCATGTTCACCTAGCCAAAATAGCTGGTTGATACATTGGTTTGTTAATCTTGAACATTGTTGAACTCCTTCAAAATTGTAATTTATATTCCAACCAATCTTGCAGGATATGTTGTTCACCTAATCTAGTTGTGCACCTGATACTTAAAATTTTGATTTTTGGAGGTAAAATGAGCCAAAATAGCTCATTTGTTATTCAATTTGTTAATCTATAACTCATTCAAAATTAAGTCAGATTCCAGCCACAGGCCTTGGCTCTCAAGTTGTTAATCTGTAACTCATTCAAAACTAAGTCAGATTCCAGCCACAGGCCTGGGATCTCAAGTTGTTAATCTATAACTCATTCAAAACTAAGTCAGATTCCAGCCACAGGCCTGGGCTCTCATGTTCTTAATCTATAACTCATTCAAAACTAAGTCAGATTCCAGCCACAGGCTTGGGCTCTCAAGTTGTTAATCTGTAACTCATTCAAAACTAAGTCAGATTCCAGCCACAGGCCTGGGCTCTCAAGTTGTTAATCTGTAACTCATTCAAAACTAAGTCAGATTCCAGCCACACGCCTGGGCTCTCAAGTTGTTAATCTGTAACTCATTCAAAACTAAGTCAGATTCCAGCCACAGGCCTGGGCTCTCAAGTTGTTAAGGTAGTTCATATGTCTGATCACATCAGTGTTGTGTGATATATATACAACCAAAGGGTACCTTTGCTTGCAACCTCACCTGATACTCAGTTACCTGCCTAAGGTCACTGGTTTTCTCCCAATGCTTTGGCTTCCTCCACTGCCGCATTATAGCTGAAATACTGCTAAAAGAGGCATTTAACCCCATGCAAACAACACAAACATTTTTCACTGATCATTACATTATTTTTCACAAGTCTAGATTTTTATTTCTGGCTTATCTGCAGTGAAATTCAACAATCATGCCCCTTGCGGTGAGGCATACATGTAGTATCTGTTTTCTCAGATGAATCATGTTAACAGCATATTCAGTATATATTTATAAGACCTCCATCACAGTAAAACAAAAAAGTATAATTTTTAAATCATCAAACTATTTGAAATACTAAATTTATGAAAGAAAATTTCAAAAAGAAAAAAAATGATCAATTTTAATGAAAAATGTAGATATAATGTAAGCATAAATGAACAAAAAGGCCAAACAAAATCATTTTGCAGGGGCAAAAACATGGTTGGCAAAAAAGTGGGAAATACTCATATTTCCCAGGACGGTGGGAAATACTGGGAATTCCCGGGAAATACTGGTAATTCCCGGACAATACTGGGAAATATACTGTCAAATAATATAACTTCAAAACATTGTAGTTAAAAGTGCAACAAATAGATCAAATATGTCTTCATGGATGTATACATAGAGAATTTCATTTTCTCCCACTACTATATGACTATTCCAAATAATAAAGAAACAAAAGTCTTCCGATTTTCAGTATTAAATATCACCTCCATTCAATGGTAATCATTGTAATACATGTACCTTGAAATGCATTTGCTTTGTATTAAATGTTTTTTTTCAAACAAGAATAAAATTCATTAAGGTACTAGTATTTGTCATAAATATTTCATTTAACAACTAAAATTTGTCAAATGTGAGAGTGTTAATTACTAATTATAAAACAACATAAATGTCAATGATGGGCTTGGGTATGTTATAACTTTTCAATACATCAAATTGATTCTTAAAGGAATGTTTTCATAACTACCTAGATTTTAAAATAATATGAAAAATACACCTGTTTTTTTAATTAAATAACTAATTAAATGTATTTCAAACACAATTTTAAAGGATATATAAATTTTAAAAAAGGAGAATTAAACAAATAGTTCAGAGTATTTTTGTGTCAAAAGGACTGGATTTGAGTCATTTTTTCATATTTCCCAGTATTTCCCACTTTTTGAAAATAAGCAGTATTTCCCAGGACGGTAATTCCTGGTAATTACCAGTGGGAATTACCGCCACTGGTATTTCCCGCCCAACCCTGGAAAAATCATGGCTACCAGGAACAAAAACCTGCTATTTTTGTCTTGCTCACAGCAATAGTTGCAAAAAGTCAACAAATGCATATAAAATATTAGTATATATATAATGGTAAGAGTGGCAGCAACTTGAACAATCTTGGTAACATTCATTTGATTATCAAGAAGGTTTAAATCAAGAAACATAATGCATATATGGTACAGTGGTTGTCTGATTGGTATGAAGTCTTATAACCTTGACCTCCATGTTATGGATCAAAATCATGTTAGTTATAATTAGTTTGCCAGGTTTGTTATTAGATTTAATAACTATAAGTAGTGGAGCAGTTAAATTCACTATGTACCGGTAATGGTACATTAGTGTCAGGCATTAGTCTTTCGACATTGACCTCAATTTCACAGTATTGACCATGATAAGTTGTTCTGAGTTCCTCAAAAACAGTACCGGTAAGTTGTAAGGCAATGACATTTAGCGTAGGTTCCTCTTTTTCAGTACATGACTGTCTGCTATATGGCTTTTGACCTTGACTTTAGATTAGTTTCACTATCAGATGAGTATATTAGTGAGTAAATCAGACTTGAGCGTTGGATGTCAGTGAAATATGGAATATGATCCCCACTTCATGGTCATGGCAGACAGTCATGTTCTACCAAACTAAACACCATTTGTAGGAGTTATTGTACTTTGAGCATTTTTTATCATTATTTTACAATGGCAGACCTTATGGACATAACACATCTCAATCTGCTGCATATACATGTATATACTGAGCAACACAAGAAACACACCACTTTTTAGCTCACCTGGCCGAAGTCCATGTGAGCTTTTGCCATCACTCGTGTGTCCATCGTCCGTCCGTCCGTCTGTCTGTCCTTTAACTTTTATTCAAAGATCTTCTCCTCTGAAACCACCGGGCTAATACTAATCAAACTTGGCCTGAATCATCACCAGGGTATGCTCTTTCAAGATTGTGATTTTATGTCCGTAGACCAAACAACATGGCCGCTGTTACTAAAAATAGAACATGGGGGTAAATTGCTGTTTTTTGCCAATTACTTGAAAACCATTACAGATATCAAAATTCTGACATAGGGGTAAAAATGATCAGCATGATGAGATCTACCTGCCCTGCAATTTTGGAGAATATCCGTTTCCCGTCTTGTTTTTCGTTACTTCTGGTCTTATATATTGAAATTGATAAAAGATAGAAGTGAAGTCTATGAACAAAAATGGTCAGCATAGTAAGATCTACATGTCCTGCAATTTTGAAGAAAATCTGACAACCCACATAGGAGTTATTGCCACTTTTTCTTTGAATTTTCACAATTTTTGAACGTTTTTACTTTTATTTCAATAACTGTTTGAGATAAAGGTTAAATGTGAATTGCAAGTGTTGAGGTTTTCCAGAACTTCAATTTCTACATATGTCCAGCAGGTTCGCATCTCATCCAAGATGGCCACCAGCGGGGAAGATAGTTTAACATAGGACTCTATGGGAAATGCTCCTCTGAAACCACTGAGCCAATGGGGACCAAATTTTGTCACAATAGTCCTTGGGTGGTCCCCTTTAAAGTTTGTGATTTTTGCATTTGTACCTCATCCAAGATGGCTGCCAGTGTGGAGCACAGTTTAACATAGGGACCCTATGGGAAATGCATTCAAATGTCTTCTCCTCTGAACCCACTGAGCTAATTGGAACCAACTTGGTTACATTAGTCTTTAGATGTTTTCCTTCATAGTTTATGATTTTTATGTTCATACCTCATTCAAGATGGCTGCCAGCAGGGAACATAGTTTAACATAGGGACCCTATGGGAAATGCATCCAAAGATCTTCTCCTCTGAAAACTACCAAGCCAAATTAAACCAAACTTGGTCACAATAGTCCTTGGGTGGTCCCCTTTAAAATTTATGATTTTTACATTCTTACCTCATCCAAGATGGCCGCCAGCATGGAACATAGTTTAACATAGGAACTCTATTGGAAATGCATTCAAATGTCTTATCCTCTGAACCTACTGAGCCAATTGGAACCAAACTTGGTTGCAATTGCCTTTGGGTGATCCCTTTCAAAGTTTGTGATTTTTAGTTTGTACCTCATCTAACATCTGCTGAATGGATTTATAGTATGAATGGATGGTGTATAGGTGACAGTGAATAAAACCAGTGACCAGGTGAGCGATACAGGCTCATGTGAGCCTCTAGTTTAATATTATCTAGCTCCCTAGATATTTTAGCTACCTCACTAACATCAGCCATTTTTATGTTTTTTTATACGACCCCAAAAATGTTTGTGGTCGTATAATGGTATGGTGCTGTCGTCGTCATCCTTGTCTGTAGACACTTTTGTTTTTGGTCAATAACTTAAGTTCCAGTTTACCAATCCATATGAAATTTTAACACAATGTTCCTTGGCACAAATGGAAGGCTTGGCTTAGTTTTGGTCATTATGGCCCACCCGTTTTTAAAAAAAGGGGACCAAAAAGGGATAAATTTGATGTTTTCACATATTTTACTGTAGAATCTTTATTATTTATCAGACTTTGATGGGGTTTCTTTCAGTGTCCTCTTAAGGAAATTTCCAATCAGGTGTATGCCAACAGATTTCACGTATCATGTACTGTTCACGAGATAAATGGGCCCAAAAGGAGCGAATTTCAAAAATTTTAATTTTTTTATTTTTAATCTGATTTTGATGCATTTTTTTTTGCAATGGATTCCTTATGAAAAATTAACATAGCGCTGTACCACCATATTTTTGATAACTTGTTTCTTTTCCAAGCTTTGAGGGGCCCTACCAGGCAAAAGTTGCAAACTTGCTCTTCGGTTTTCCAAGCTATAATGGGTCAAAGGGACTAAATTGCAATATTTCAAAATTTGTGAAATCTTTATTTTTGATTAGATTTCAATCTGGGTTTTTTCTTTGGATTTCACTTCATTGTAGTCAGCAGAATTTCTTAGCTCTGACAATATCCTAGTAATAAGGGATTAAAAGCGCTTATTTTTATTTTCACTAGCTTGTGTCCAGTTAATTAATTTAGGTGTCAAGGTCCTTATTGTGTCCAGCAAATTTCAGTGGTGTAGACATGCTGCGCTCGGTGTAGTCCTTTATTTAATTTCAAATGTCAAGCAAGTCAATTTTTGTCAAAAAAATTGTCATTTTCAAGTTACAGCAACGGTTTCTGTTGAATGTGTGAGAAAACACAAGTCAGAGAATTGCTTTCCTCAGAATGAGCTTGTTTGGAAGTTGTATTGTCAAAAGTTACAAAAACAGTTAATTTTTACCAAATCTTACAGGTAGGAGCACAAAAGGTTCAAAATTCATCCTTTTTAACAATTTTTTATACGACCGCAAAAATTTTTGCGGTCGTATATTGGTATGGTGCTGTCGTTGTCGTTGTCGTTGTCGTCGTCGTCTGTAGTCACTTTAGTTTTTGGTCAATAACTTTAGTTCCAGTCGATCAATCCTTATGAAATTTTAACATAATGTTCTTTGGTACAAAAGGAAGGTTTGGCTCAGTTTTGGTCATTGTTGCCCCACCCGTTTTTAAAAAAGGGGCCAAAAAGGGTTAAATTGGGTGTTTTCACATGTTTGTCTTTAGAATCTTGATTATTAATCGGATTTTTATGGGGTTTCTTTCAGTGTGCTCCTGAGGAAATTTCCAATCTGGAGTATGCCAACAGATTTAACGTAGCATGTACCGCTCACGAGATAAATGGGGCCCAACAGGGGCAAATCTCCAAAAAAATAATTTTTTTATTTTAAGTC